>CAJNIZ010013069.1:78230-99658 GCA_905231905.1 Symbiodinium pilosum
TTATAGGGGACCTTCCAATCATTGCCCTGATCCTGAATAGGCCGGCCCCTAAACTCAATATAGGGGGCCGGTAGGCAAAAGGAGGTCCAACATTACTTTACTACGCAGGGCAACATGTGTCCTTTGGGGCAGGGGCTTATTGTGTGGACGATGTTGGTATAGACGTACTTGTAATCGTAGTCATTGTCACCAATCGCTGTTTCTGAACTTCATGTCTTCTCCGCTGTCTTCTATGTTGGTAAGAAATCACTATTTGCCGCCAGAACTTTCCATGAAGATAGCCAATACAACCGCTATTGGTATCACTTCATGCAGACGACGCGCAACTTCTTGAATCTGAGTTGCAGCCATCCCTTGACTGAACTCAGGCACGATTCAAGCAGGTGGACGGCGTCCAGACATCCGTGACTATCCTGGACGACCTTATGCCACTCCTCCCGATTCTGGCAGAAAGGAGAACTGTTGGAGTTCTGAACTTTGTGAATCCCGGTACCGTTTTCTATCCCGACATTGCGGCTGCCTCAGCTGCAAGTCGCAGGGGCAAGCTAGAATGTAACCCGGCCAGCTATAACGACCTCACCCCAAGTAGTCGTTTACAGCGAAGATGCTCCAAGACTGGCCGTACCTTAGGCTCTGGAGGTATTATGAAACTCTATAAGCTGGTCAGTGTAGAATCCCAAGAATTTGTTTGGAAAAAGGTATCGGCCTCCTATTTCTCGAAAAGAGTGTCTCCCTGTCTGCTGAACAGCGGCTATCGCATGACGTTATAGGAAGTGTCATGGCAATGTTACGGTTGTTCAGAATGAGCGCCTACAAAGACTTGCACAGCTATGGGCTTGGGGTAACTCAAATCCCCATAGGGCTGAAAAGCCCATACACAACCAAAGCCACCATGTGATGGTCCGTGTTCTTTTCCATTTGGTGCTCTATTCTTGGGCCCACATACCCCGCAATGTCAGTATGTACCCCTATATACACCCCCGCAGATTCCATGTTTCATTTCATATTCCATTTCTCTTCCATTTGTTTGTTAAAATGTATCCGTCTAACCCTTTCAAGGGTTCCCGTGTTAGTTGCTGTATAAGGGAACCTAGTCATAAATGATTTCGGGTGAGTTCTAGGGAGGGAAGTCCAACTCGGCATACATCTCTTGCGAAAGCACTGAGCTCTTCAGCGGTGCACTGTCAAAAAGCGCTACATGCAAGCGCAGGACTTTCTGGTGCTATGAGCAGGGTATCTCAGGAGAATATAAATCCTAGCTTCCAGATAATTTTGCATGTTCCGCTTGATTCTCCTATATGAACGTTATATATGGTATAACCCCTATCCTATATGGTCCCATTGAGGTAACATACGCCCTGAATTCGGCGACAGGTCTCAGCGCTGAAGGATCGCGTGGCGAAGTGTCATTTGGAATGGGCCGCGCCAGAAATCCGAGGACCGCTGCACAACTGTTTAAGATTTAGGGCTTAGAGTTTAGGTCTTGGGGTTTAGGTTTACGGCTAGGGTTTAGGGGTTGGTGCTTAGGGCTTATGGCTTAGGGGCAGCATGTGGCAGTTCCCCTACATAGGGGCACCCCAATAGAGATCCCAACATACTACAATCGTTATTACAGGACCCCCCTAAAAGCATCCCTAATTTTGGGAAACCCTGATCCCTATTTATCCTTATATATCCCTATATACCCCCTATACAACACTTATATACCCCCTATCTAATTTATTTCAACCATGAGCCAGAAGAGGCATCAAAATCGAGACCTCTACTTGCTGGGGGTTAGTAGGGAACAAGGAAATATGTTAGATGGAGAAAGGAATCCTTGTGGTACACCCCACAAGTCCTACGCACTAAACCCTCAGCTTCTAAATCCTGAGCTAGCCTGGCTTTCAAGATGAGGATCAGCCAGCAAGCCCATCACCTCGCCTTAAGACGCATCGGCAGGCCTAAAACACCCGAGCCGGTATGTTACTTCTCACGTGCGTACTATTGGACTCGCTTTTGCCTTGAGATCCCCCATAATGTGTTTTCGGGCCGGCTTATTCAGGATCAGGGGTAATGATGTGAGATCCGCTTTAATGTGTTTTGATGTTGGGGCCCTAGAAACACAAGAAAGATTCTCAACCCTCTCTTTTAAATCAACCCACAGGGACGTCAGAACCGCGGGAGTCTGAGGGCCCTTATTAGGGACTGCAGTTTAGCCTTAGATGCCCCAGACCTTAAACTCTAAGCCCTCATACCACAGAATAATACAGTCAAAGCAGCGGAGGAGCTGGAGCAAAGGCTGCAGCAGAGCTGGACACGGCGCGGCTACAGGACTTCATCCGACTCGCAAGTTGTCCCCCTGAAAAGGCCATGGAGGTTATACTGAAGCCTTTTATAGGGCGCATTGGAGAGTCTTAGCGTGTGCTGGTTGATCCTAAGGTATGCTGGATGGAGGACATGCACCACTTAGTACAGTGAATTACTGGAATTCCCGCTATTGGCGCTATGTAGTATGGTACAAAATTTCCTCCGTCTGTTATATGGTGCGTGCTCCCGAAGAAAATGGAAAGCAGCCTTTGAAAGGGCAGTTGGGCTTCCACACTACTTGGTTTCGGCTCCTTTAGAGGTTGCTCGAAATTCAGCTTGTAATATAGTGTGGGAGCCCACAAATCGCGCGGGGCTTGCGGACTATCCATGCGCCATTAAGAAGCATGCAGGGGTCATATTCGCCGGAGTACACTTCGTGTCCTTTCAGAACATGGTTTCGCTTGCTCAGCTCACACCCTGAACCTGAACCCGGAATCCCTCAACCCTAAACCCTGAGCCCCTAAACCCTAAGCGCCAAAACCTCTAAACCCTGAATCCGAGCTTCCACAAGTCGGTGGTCTTTTGCCAGACGTCCCTATAGCAGAGCCCGTGGTTGCTGAGGTCTGCATGCAAGCCCTGCGTTTTGAACCCTCCCACATGTTGGTCCTCCAAATCTTGCTGGTGGTTAGTAGGGAATAAGGGAATATACTATCTAGGGGGGTTAGGGTTTAAAGTTTAGGGTTTAGGGCAATTAATCCCTTATTCCCTACTCAGCATGACTAAGTTACGACTGTTAACACTTTTTACAGGCAACCTCACGTATTCTTCCTAGGGAATATAGGAATAGATTAGATGAGGGTTATATATACATACATAAATATATAGGTATATATAGGGATCATATTCCTCTATCCCATACCAAGGACCAAGAACCAGTAAGCAACGGGGACGTACGGTTCCAAAAGCGGCGACAGTTACGGGGATGGCGGAGGGCGATCCCATGGGGGCCCACGAAGGCCTTAACAACGGGCCCCCCAGAAAGTGCAATAAGACTAGCAGCAACAAGAACAATAAGAGAAGAATAACAACAGTAGCAGCAGCAGCAGCAGCAGCAGCAGTAGTAGTAGTAGTAGCAGTAGCAGCAGTGGTAGTAGTAGAAATACAAGTATAGTATTGGTAGTGTAGTAGGGCCTCTTGAGAGACGCCCATGCTGCCAGTATAGCAGGAAGCCGTCGGAGTGCCTTTGACGGACGTCCGGGACTTACCGAGTCAACTTCTCCACTTACATACGAGTAGTATTTGATTTGGGGATACTATGGTACCCAATATAGAGTAAGATTATACCCCTCCTTTCGGGGTATAGAATATGAGCTATAGTCTGAACTCCTTAAAAGGGGTTATATAGGGGATTATGTACGGGGGGTATTATAAGGCTTATTAAGGGAGAGACTAGGAGTTTAGACTGTAGCTCATATGAGCTATGGAAGCTATGGTCTCAACTTCTTAACGGGAGGTTGTATGGGGGATTATATAGGGGAGTATTCTAGGGGTTATGAAGGAAGGAGGATACTAGGAGTTTAGACTATAGCTCAGAAGGAAAGGCTAAGCTGCGCAATGGGGGGGTTAGGGTGAAGGATTAGGGACTAGGGTTGAGCGTTGAGCAGCATTCAGATTCCTGCGGGGCGTGTAGCTTTAGGAAGGAATTTGAGGATGGCCTACAAGGTTGCTGCTGCTCAGATTCCCTACAGAATCCCCATATGGGGGTTTCCCAAAATTATGGGTACCTTTTTGGGGATCGGATCCCCATAATAAGGACTATAGTATTTTGGGGTCTATATTGGGGTTCCCCTATTTAGGGAAACTACCATATATCCCTTGGGGCCTACCTCTATATGCTTCGAGACAACCTGATATCTCTGTCCAAAGAAAATGCCACCCTTGCATTGAGGCTGCTGAGTCGGCCCGACAAATCATCTCCACACTGACTGATGAGGAAGTGCGCTCATTTGTGCAGAGCCTCTCGTGAACTTGGTAGCACGGTAATTGCCCAGAATTCGAGAAACTCGCAATCGCTTAGAAGCAAAAGTGGTCACGGCTGCGTTCCTCCAGCTAATCATCTTGAGAGACAGAGAGAGAGTCATATGCAAAGGGAGTGTGTGACTGAAGCTTGTGCTGATGGCCTTTCCTGATGCTTGAAGAGCGCGAGCTATTTATTGTTGACTATGGGTGGACTAAAGGACCGCTGCTGCACGGCTCAAGCCGTAGCCATGGCAAAGGTGTTGCAGGAGCCGCCGGAAGCGCCACCGGCGCCGCCCCTTGAAACCTGCACCAGTGTTGAGAACACCGTGCTGGACGTGGAGTCCCCTGGCAGGCCGAACCTGACTTTGCGCAGCAATGAGGTACGGAAGCCAACAAGCCCGGTGGCCTTGTTTGGCATGCAGGGTCGGGACCTTAGCTGCTGATGTTTTGGGTTGTAAGTCCAGGTTGAAAGGATACATGTTCGGTCATTCAGCATGTGGCCCCATGGCCTAGGCAAGTCCAAGAACCGATTGCTGCTGCGGAATTCAACGCGGGAAGTGTTGGGCTACAGCACCCTCACTCTCGCAGAATCCGCTTACGAGAATGCCTTTCTCATGAGAGTGATCACCAAGGGCCTTGTTGGGAAGGCCCACTTCCTGCTCCTCATAAACTTCTTTCTGCAGTACTCTGTTGTGTATCTGCTCTCTGAGCGAACGACAGGAAATCAAAGCATGTTCGAGACCATGTTGTTTGGGCAAGCTGATGCTGTAGATGCTCCGGGTGTATGCTGGCAGCGCCAGGGCGAAACCAGAATCTCTTGCACGCCAGACGAAGTAGCGCTAAGTGTAGACTTTGCCAGCTTGGACCTCAATGGAGATGGTTTGTGGACTTTCGCGGAAGCAGAAGACCTCAGCAGATTACATGCTCAGCAGACGCAACGTCGTGTCAACATGACTCAGTTCTACAAGAATGTATTCCATACTATGCGGCACTATGCTGGGCCCAGGATTGCGGATTGCTCGCTGAATGACGCTATTCAGGCATTTGACGGTGACAAGGGCTTCTGGGCGGATGCAACCATTGGCAATATCACAAGCAATGGGAATGTAGTGGTGAATTACGTGGATCCTGCCAAGCAGACCACCTGGGCAAGATACTTGCCCACAAGCAGGCTGCGCAAGCAGATCGATGGCTCGATTTATGCATGCAGCGTGCCCAAATGCGTGGACATGGACAATGGAGCAACCGATTCTAGCGAGCTGACCTGCGCGGGCTACAATGGCTTCGACGCTTGTGCCGGCACTTGGGACGATGATGACTTCCATGTGAAGCAGCTCTGCTGCACTTGTGGTGGTGGCTCCTACAGCCTGACTCTCACCGGTTTCGGTCACCTTCCTGTGGACCTGCCGTTAGAGGACATCACCAGTCTAAGACAGTTTAGAATTTGCATGCAGAGTGCCGTGCAAGAGGCGCAGCAAGAAGCCTGCATCATCAACTACACCTCCATACCTCGTTCGGTCTACGAGGAGCAGATTGCAAAGTTTGCCCATTTCTGCCTTCTTCCTGAGAGCGATCTCTGTGGAAATCTGCAGGATGAGCAGCTGCTCCCATCCTTGACGCTGAACATATCTACATCTGTGCCAATGTTCATGAAGATCACTGGGCTTGACAGTACAGCTTCGATGAGCCAGCTGAATCTCTGCGAGAACACTATCAAAGCCTTCTGCTCTAGAATATATACCGTGCAGGCAACACTGTTTCAGGAGCAGCGGGCAGACATATGTGGCAAGAAGTCCAGCAAAATTGCTGGCGACAAGAAGACCATCACATATGCGGCCAGCGAGACCTACTCAGATCCGACATTTGGTTTGACCTCGCTTCTTTTCCAGGGCTTCTTGTTTTTGATTGTATTTCTTTGGGGTCTGGCCTCTGTGACGGAATTCCGAAATATTTTGGCAACCCAGCTGACTTGGAATGACTTTCAAGCCATGGCTGGGATGTTTTCTGCGTCTTTGTCCTCTTGCAATATTGATATTTTCCCCCAACGGGCTGCTGGGTTCCCATTGAACCTCAGGGGGCGTGGCGGCGAGTGTACACTCACAGGAAGATATATTTTGAGGGTAATCCAGGCTTCCATTGCTGTTGTTTGGGCGCCCGCCCCTATAGTGCCTGTGTTGTAACGGACAAACGTAGTCGCCACGCCGGGACAAGGAGCATGGAGGGTTTCTAGGTGAGGTTTAGCTTTGCCTTGTCGATTGAGTTGTTGCTTGGCGGTTGTTAGTCTTGAATTTCACTGTTGTCTGAATTTCACTGTTGTCGTTGATGCAGAAGCTTGTGATGGAACCGTCGTTCTTGGCGTTCTTCTATGTACAGGTGTTGAAGGAGGAGTGGGGTAGTGGATCCTCATACTGATGACCCTGCAATCAATCCTAAGAACGACAGACTAAATGCATGCCTGCAATGCATGCCTGCAATGCAGCAGTACTGAAAGAAGCTCATCTCGAAAGCTCCCGAAGTGTAGCGACAATCCTGCACTGTGCGGCTGATGTAGGCTTGTTGATGAACCTTTGCATTAGTCCTAAAAAGGCGCAAAGGCCAATCATGCAACCTGGAATGAGCAGGTCATGATGATGGTGATGGGGGGATGCTGCTGATTGATGATACATACCATTTTCACAAGGGCAAAAGGTAGTACTACACTAGATAATCTAGAATAGATGTCCTGGCCAGCTGTCCACTTTTTAGGTCAAACCTTGGGAGTTTATGAGGAAGGGAGTAACCAGGTATGGTGGAACATCGTTTGCTCCATGCCCAATGCAGATGCTGAAGATTGCTTGGTTTTCCATGTTGCAGATCATGCAGAGAGCGAAGATGACGTGGTTCTGGAGGTTGCTGGTCTCTCGAAGCAGCATCGGTTATTCACGATCCTTCTGAACCTTCTGCCCCGAAGTGCTCTGCAGTGCTGCATTTTCGTGGTTGGCATCAGATACCTGCTGTCAGTGAGAAATGTTTCTGACCTGATCTTGAACAGCCTCGCTCTGACCTTTCTAGTCACCGTCGATGAGATGTTGTTCGCCGCCTTTGCTGGCGAGCAGAATGCCGCGTGGATCCAGAACTGCAAGCCCCTCCGCGGAAGGTCCTTCAAATGGATGGACTGGCTCTTGCGAAAGACATCCATCCCGGTTGGGCTTTTGGTCTTTTTTCCGATTTTGGTTACCCTGTGCTACTTCGTGATCAGCAACAAGCTGTTGACCGATCAACTTGCTGGGGCAACTTACTGTTTCCCAACTCAACTTGGCAAGACTGTTGTACGGGGGTTTCTCATACAAGCTGGGTTCTTGGGGACCTCAAGGGCCCTCTTTAGGAGAACATGGGCATTATATGAAGAATCTCCGGCCGTTTCAATTCCATATCGCAATCTCGTAATCTCCTTAAACAGTTCACAATCATCTCCGCTGACAGGCTTGCAGGCTCCAAGAAATCTCGTACAAACGAACGGTGCTGCATGTGGAGCGTCAACCCCAACCCCCGATGCCTGGAGCCCCGCATCCTTGAAAACGGACAGTCCTGGGGGCCCTCAAAACGCCCTCCCCCCCCCCCCCANNCCCCCCCCCCCCCCCCGCCCCCCGGGAACCCCAGAAGATCCTTCTAGCATGCATGGAGCTTCAGGGTAATTACCGCCCAATCAGTTATTCTAGCTATAAGCCAGTTACAAATATCTTAGGGCACTTCGGGAGTTGTAGAGGGATATAAAGTACAGTGAAATGTGAAAGTGAAAGTAAGTTCTCGTTCTCTGAGTCAAGTTCTGAACCTCCAAGCAAGAGTCGCCAAGAACCAGGTTTGTGCGGCATGGAAGGCGCTGATTGCCATGCCCGGCAAATTCTCACCAAAGTTGTGAGCACGTGATTTTTTGCAGTATGGTCAAGGGATTGGGATGTAGGGTATTAGGACTTGGACCGAACTGCGCTCGGCTACGGCTTCCTTGTTTTGGTCTGGCTCGGAATTGCAGTGCCGAGCGGGTCTCATACTCAGAACAGGGTGTGCTAGCAACCATGCAGTGGCGGAGACAAGTTTTGCTGCTGAAGTTATGGATAGCTTAGGCGCCAAAGGCGTGCATCTCGTTTCACAGCCCAGGAGTCGTCATCAAGGCACAAGCAAAAGCCCATTCTGCACAACTTGTCGGGAGGCGGCAAGGAAGAGTTCCATGATCTTCCCACTACCATCAGTGCCCAAGATTGTCCATTGTCTTCGCTACTCATGGCCATTTGCCAGGACGCCTGCGTGACAATTGAGTAGCGGCCAATATTTGTGGGAAAGCATTTCTGACAGGACGGCATAGTCGATCAAGATAGGAGCCGCCGCAATCGTTGTATTGCCATGGCAGAACATGCCCCACAACCCCTATCCTGCACCTTCAATTTCCAAGTTTAGGCTTCCAGATTCTGCTTGCCCGCCCCAGGTTTGTCCCATTTGGAACGCCATGGGATTTGCATTCCTCCAAGGAGAAATGCGAATTACAGGTTCAACACCCATAACTTCAGGGCTCCAGGAACAGAATAGATACGAGCAAGGGCCGAGGTTCCGAAGCCATGCGTAGCGGATACAGACTTTTGTGGCTTGATTTACCCAGGGCACCTCCGTGCCCCAAATACCGAAAACCCCAAATACTTGAACAAGGCCCAGGTCCATAGGGCTCGAGTTGCAGGGTTTTTTCCTCGGGCACTGCGAAGCAGATCCCGATGCAGCGATGGACCCTGGCATGCTTAGTTGCCGTCTGTGCATCGGCTCGGACTTCCGAGGAGGCGATCTCTTCATAGGGCTCAGGGTTTTACAAAATAGGGTTAGCGCTGATGGCTTCAATATACTCCATGGTGGTGTGGGACTTTAATAGCACGTTGGGTAAGTGTTCTTCTACAGCAAGGCACCCAGGTTGAAGTTGTATGTGCAGATGCGTGGTGTTGGTTGTTAGTGTCCCGCCCCGAGGAGGAGCTTATTTCGGCCGTCAAGCAGGCAAATGCAGCGGAAGTTGACCGCATATTGGCTTCTGGGCGAGTTCACTTGAGCGAGATAGGTACAATCTACATGCCGGGGCCGGGGACCTCGACAACCTGGACAACCTGTTGGCTCACTGCCTGCACTCTACTGCACTATGTGGTACGGACGAATCAGGTTGATATTCTGCGGAAGCTGATTGCAGCTTGGCCCGAGGGCCTGCGCACCGCAGATGTGGAATCAAGGACACCATTGGCGTATGCTGCCGAAGAGGGGTATGTGGAAGGTCTCCAGTTGATGCTCGAGAAATGGCCTGATGCAATCGAAGCTGGACTCAGCAAGCGAGACCGCTGGGGCAGCACACCATTGCATGACGCTGCCAAGCATGGACATTTACAAGCACTTCAGTTGATGCTTAGCCTTTGGCCTGATGGTATTACTGCCACAGACGGTTTTGGCCGTACTCTGCTGATGCATGCTACTCAGAAAAACCACTTGCTTGCAGCGCGCTGGCTTGCACAGCAATGGATGCCCCCAACTGCTGTGCTGGGCTGCAATCACGTGGTGGATTATGGCTGCAACGGCACGGCAATATCCACAGCCTGGCAGGATGCAGCGGTCAACCTCCAGTGCGATGCGCGTTCTATATCGAGTTCAACGGCGCAGCTGTGGAAGGAATGCGGTGGGCACCCGCACCCACTTGCCAATCTGGACTATATCAACTGCAGCATCATTGTGGACTGGGGCTGCAACGATACGGAAATGCTTTCCGTTTGGCAGGATGCAGCCCTCGAGCTTCGGTGCGATCCAAGACCGTTGTCGAGATCGTCACTGCAGCTGTGGCTGGACTGCGGTGGCGACATACGCTGGCAGTCGCCAGCAGGACTTGGACTCATGGAGCTTCTCCAGGACAAAGATGTAAGTCAGCTTTTGCGATCACACCGGACGCGCTCCAGCATCATCGAAGCCACTTTGAGAGACTGGCGGACGTGGCTCGTCCCAGGCTCTGTGATCTTACTGGCAGTCGTGGTTGTGTTGCTGGAGCAGAAGTTGCTCCAGAGTGGACATCATTGGGCCAGCCAGTGGTCCAGTCAGCAGGCCCAGTCAGAGGATCCTGCCGAGAACCTCGCAGACCCTTTCCTTGAAGGTTCAAAACGCCTGGTTGGCCAAGCCTTCTCAAAGCAAGTGGTGCTTCTCAAACTTTGGCGCTGGTTAGAAAGTTATGTTGCAATGTTATGGTCGGGATTCATGCTGATCGTGGCCTATTGGATTTGGTGGTTGCCGCTTGTGGCTCTGTTGTATTTCGTTCCGGCTGCCAGGCTACATACGCCACATGCCCTGCTACGCACACCAGTGCTCGCAATTCCCAGCAAAGGCTTCGATGGCCGGCTGGCAGCTCTCAATCGCACCATGATCTTGTTGATCTTGGGCTTTGCAGTCTGTATATTAGCAGATTCATCATTCCCCGATGGGTGGCTCAAAGCTGCGGTTGTGAACCCAATCTTCCCTGTTTTCGTTTCTCCGAGATTTGCATCCTGGGACAGCAGCTTGTTGTCAGATCATTGGTTACTGTGGTGGGCAGGGCAGATCCAAGGCACTTTTCTGTTTCTGTTGGGTATGGCTTTCAGCTGTGGACTCCTCGGATTGTACGTTATGTGTCTGCTTTGCTCGATGTTGGCCTGGAAAATGTGTGGTAGCGCTGGAAGCCTTGATTCATCGCAAGCGCAGAAGCAGGAGGCAGTGAAGGCCTTGCTTCAGAAAGCACCAGAGCATTTCGCCCAAGTGAACCCGAGCATCAAGCCGATTGCTGCCTTCGCGTGGCCATGGCAAGGTGGTGGACTCTACCAAACAGTGGCTTTGCTAGTGGTTGATGTTGCGCTGGATGCAAACACCATCTTTGCTTTCTTGGCAGCGCAAGACTATCTTTCTGCCGCTGTCATGACCTTCGTGGTGGCACGGAGTGGCCTCAAACAGCTGATCGCACTCCCGCCATGGCGCCTTCTGGAGGCTGCGTTAGTTGGCCAGTTGATCAGATCCTGCGACCTAAGTTCATGCATGACTGTAGCGCAAGGCTCATTTATTGGAAGGGTGTTTACATGTGTTTAGTTCTCATATCCTGAGCACATGCACGTGGTCTGCAGTTCAGGTCGCATGCATCTCTTCTGCATTGTCTTGTGGCAGGTAATCAAGGCCAGCCTGGAGCGCGGCATCATGCACAAGGACCTTGTCGACTATTTGGAGGACTTGCTTCTTCCGGTATCCTGCTGTTGTCCGAGGGAATGGGATGTGTAGAGGCCGAGTGACTCGGGGATTCAAGCCGGTGAATACTCGAGACCTGAAGTTTGGAACCTCCGGGCTCTAAAAACCTCAAGACACGAAAGCCTCGTCATCTCCAGCGTCGCATTCTTGAGGAAGTTCTTTGGGATATCAAGGGCTTGAGGCTGAGTGGCTGAGCCTACATCCTCAACCTCACCCTTCAGGAGGAAAAACGCTCAGAAGCTTTCTTCTGTGCGTGCATCACAGCTTATTCCTTCTTCTTCGCTGCGCAGACGGCAGACCAAATGCTCTTGCAGTTCGGCAGTTTGCTGCTGAGCACATACATGTTTTCAGGCTTGGTCCCTGAAAGAGAAGCGTCTAGCGAGCTGAGGGTGACGTATCAGGCATGTGTACACTTGCTCGCTTATCCACGCAGGATACGTGGTTCAAGTCTGCGATCTGGACTTTGAGCTCAGCGATGGTCTCGAAATCCTGCAGCCTGCGAATCAGGTGCCGGTGGGAGCTCGAAGTGTACATCGAAACCATTGCCAGCAGCACAGAAACTGTGATTCTGAAAGATGCTTAATGGTGCATCTCTTCAGTGTGTCTGAAGTAGTCCTGCTTTTGCTCCCCTGTTCCACCCCTCCCCCTCCCTCAGATGCCAACTGCTCCTCAGCCTGGAGTCTTGGGCATTCGTGCGGACCCCACGACAGCCGAGGAGGCTGTTTGCAAGCAGTAGGTTCAGGAAGGCGCAGGAACCTAACCGAGAAAGGAATTCTACTGCCATTCTTCAGGCTGGAGATTAAGGATATGCTGGAGATGCAGTGAGGTCCAACTAAGCCAAAACGGGTTGGGCGTCGAGGACTTAGGGTCTAGGGTTCAGGGCTGGTGGAATTACATATCAGAAGATCTTGTCACTTGCAAGGGCCAGCATGCTCTGAAAGGGGGGCTGCAGGGCTCCATCCGTTCGAGGAGAGCGTGTGAATTCAGCGCTGTATAACCTCCGAGTCTTGATTTAGCTGGGGAGTCTTGATTTAGCTGGGGGTTTTGCAGTACAACATGTTTCCACTCCATACTGCCCCAGGGATCGGAATGCAACACAGCATTTTCAAGCTGCAATAGACTCCAAGCAGTACCTCCAAAGCCCCCTGAAGCGTAACTTTTCCTAAACAAGAGAAGGTGTGGGCTGTCAAAAGTGTTGGTGCCCTCACGGGCTTTCCGCAGTTCCCTGCTTCAGGCTTCGAGGGTGCCTGATGAGCCCCATGCGCCGCTCCAGGATCACATCTTGCAGGCGGACGCATGCATGAAGCTCCCTGAAGCCTTGACACCCTAAGCCCTATGGGCCCTAGACCTCCTCTAGACTTGTTTCCTGTTGAAGGTTGAAGCTTCTCCCGGCATACAGTGCCAGAGTGTGGATGGCACGACTTCAAATGTGGCAGCGGACTTGGCCGTTACCAACACCCTCGTTCCAGCATGGGGCTGCAACGAGGCTCCCCAATAATGACCCGGCTTGCTAGGGTAGTGTTTGAAGTGGCTCATCATTCGCACTCCTCTTGCAGACCTCGGTTGTCGATTTTTGTTCGAAGAGATATTGAAAGGCAGTGGTTCTAGAACGTGTCGCGAATGCTTTTTAAGATGCGCGCATCACTTGCTGCAATCGCGGTGCATTTCGATGGTCATGTAGAAGGTAATTGGTGAACAATCCTAGAAAAACCTGAGACTTAGTCATGTGAGCTATCGGCTGTGTGGGCTGGACTGTTTGAGAGCCAGTAGCCACCCGCTTTCTCCTTTGGTTTCAGGATGCAGAGATCCTCCACAAGCCAGAACATGGCAGCGGCACGATATCTGATAATGCGATTGACGTGAGCATCGCGGACGGGTCAATGCCGCCCTTGCCACCGATGCCGGCATGGGACTTGCACGCAGCACGAACAGGTGTTAGCCCAGCAGCAGGGCCCTCCGCTACGTCATTGCCTTCTCTTGAAGGCATAGTTCCTGCTCCAACATTGACAGGTGCCTGGGCATCATAGTTACAGCCATTAATTACGGCTGTCTCAGAATTGAATACACAAAGCCCAACCTTCCCCCACCTGAAGCCCGACTCTTAACCCCACGAGCCCTACAACAACTGAGCAGGGCTCTAAGCCTGAAGCCCTTCCAGAATCTTGCCAGCGGCAATTAACATACATGAGCTACTGTCTGCTGTATAGGCTGAATGGCATAAACCTCAAAAACGCAGCTAAGGAAAGAACAGGCCGAACAAGGCACGCTTGCAGAAGAAGCGTTCGCAGAGCTCCCGGAAACCGGGGCTCTCCAAGGACGCTGAGCCCTGACAGGCAAGCTCAGGAACCAAGGATTTCGAGGAGGACCCCACAAAATCCAGAACAATAGTTTGGAAAAGTGCCATCACAGGATTGCTCTCAGGACCATGTATTCGCCATATGGCCTCCCGAAGAAATAGAACGCCTTGATTCAGCGACCAGCACGTAACAGACCTGCAACAGTTATGGTGAACACATAGCGCAGCAACGCCAACTTCATATTGAAAGATTGACAATCTTGTGGCCTCTAGGAAATTGTATGCGGGCAGAGCCTGATGCAATC
Source organism: Symbiodinium pilosum (assembly GCA_905231905.1). Classification (NCBI taxonomy): domain Eukaryota; class Dinophyceae; order Suessiales; family Symbiodiniaceae; genus Symbiodinium; species Symbiodinium pilosum. The sequence goes on from CAJNIZ010013069.1 coordinate 92,391, forward strand.
TTCCCAGAGAGGAAAGAATATGAAAGGAGAAAGAACCATGCCATCCAAACTTTGAAGGCTGCAGGGAAAAAAACGTCATTTCCCGCATGCAGGGCACTTGAGCAGTCAAAAATGTAGATGGGAAAGGAAATTACTTAGATACGGAAGTCACTTCAGAAATTGGCCGGCAACAACTTCTGCGCAAAGCTCCTCGCTTGCGGAAATTCTTGCGGAATTGTTGTTTTCTTTGATTAGAACGCACTAAAGACTAGAAATCCCTTTCGCAGAATCGCAGCGGAAATAGCTTGGACCAAATTTATGCGGAAGAGATTACGGAAAACATGATATTACAAAAAATGTCGATTTTCTTTGGAGAGAATTTCCGAAAGGACCGCGGAAATTTGCAAACGGAAATTCATATCAATTAGATTTAGATAATCCATTTTCTGAATGATATAGCTGAAATATAAATATGATAGAGATTTATAATATATATATATATATTCAACGTATTCTTAGTCATTCGTATGAAGATTGAATTTTTAGATGAATATCATTTTTTCTTATAGATTAGATTTCTTGGAAAATTTGAAATGATTAATTTTAGAATTCTGGATTCATTTTCTTATTATGTAAATATTTTTTGAGATTTAGGATTTAGAATTTTATGATAATTCGATTTTTATGATATATATAAGAATTATTTTTTTTGATTATATATCTTGATATTTATTCATTGCTCTCTATATTTCTCTATTGATCTGAATTTGATATTTATATATTATATTTATATTCTTTTTATTAATTATGTATAATTAGGTATAATAATATTATATAGATGATGAAAATATGATATGAAGATTCTGATTCGTAGATTTAATTTTCATTTATATTATATATATATCTAGAAATTAGATTTGAAAGAGAAATTATATGTAATTAATTATAGAAAGGTAATAGGATATGGATTCAAGATTATTGCACGCCATTATTAATTTTTCTAATTTATGGAAAGAATAATCTATTTAATTCTTAAATTATTTATTTTATAGATATATTTTGATATATATAATTTATGAAATGAAGTAAATATTGATTAGGTTGATGATAAAAGAAATTTTATATTATTTTAGGGGTTGCGCTTGGGAGCGGGCAAATAGCGTATTTTCTTGAATTCCTTCTTTAAATATGCAAAATTACGATATCTGGTCCAAACCCAGCTTCTCGGGCCCAGATTCTGGATTTGGGTTAGATGAGGTCATTTTTTATTATTTTGGAGGAGTTTACGCCAAATGAGGTCTCATTTGGCCTAAATTCATGATTCTAGGCCTAGAACCATGGGTTTGGGCTTCTTGCGGTAATTTTTAGTTTGACATCTCTTGGCGCCAATCAAAAGCCATCATAAAGCCCACGAAAAAAAATCAAAATAGCTGTAACCTGATATATCCAAATTGGAGAAACGGAACCCCAACGATGCTCCAAAAAATGGTGCTCGGGCCCAGTTGGGTCTCGGAGGTTAATTTTCAAAACGGTCTGCGCTCCTGATTATATTTTGAGGGGTCTGGGGGACTCCAAAAATGCTTCAAAAATCCCTCCGTGTCGCTGGGATTCGCTTCCAAAATCCATGCCAATTTTGGAGTGATCTTGGAAGGGGGTCCGGGAGGGCCCCTTGGAGAAATGGAGGTCCAAAGATGCAGGGCCGGCGGCATTGGCATCCGCCCTATGGCAAAGCCAGGGCTATGGCTTGCGGCGGCATTCCGAGGGCGTTGCCCGATTTTATGATCTTAGAATATTAGATTTTTAGATAATAAAGGAACCCTAGGAGGAATAAGGTTTCATCTATTAATAATATGAAATTAATTCATTTATGATATGAAATTATTGATATTTGGAGCGAGATTTTTATATAAGATTCAGGAATTGATTATAATATATTCTATTTATTTAGCTCATCATTCTGGAGAGATTCTCTTTTTGATTAGAGGACGTAGCTATGATTTTTATAGCAATATCATCGTTCGAGATTTCTAGGATTCTTCGAATATAAGATAGAGATTCTATATCTTCTGAGATTTTGGGTCTGGAGAAGCGTATAATTGATATCTTCTATGATTTATCTAAATCAAATAAAAAAGAAGAAATCTCGTTATTCAAGATTTTAAAGAAATCTAATTAGATATCTTCATATTCGTTTGAGGGAAAAAGAAGGATAATAAGATTCGGCGTCCGTTTTCCAATTATGAAATCCCGCCGTCGCCCGCCAAGAATTAGACAAGAAAGAAGACGCCGAAAGAAGGAAAAATAATAACGCAACAGCGGGCCCTCAAATAAAATGAAGAAATAATGAGAAAATCTCCAAATCATCTATTCGCTTAAGGTCTCGTCTCCTCAGATTCAGAATCATTATATCTTGTGCGTGGGATCTTGATATCAATTTCTATGATCATATTCTTTCAGAATATATTTGCAGGAATTGAATAGAACGATCATGGATTTTGGGCGGATTCTGGCATTTGTCTCTGCCTCGTTATAAATATGCGTGCCCATATTTCTGAATTACGAAGGAAATCCATTATTTCAATATCTGATCGGAAGATCCAATATTTCGATCTAAATTATCATCGATAATTCGGCAAAACGAAGGAAGAAGACGATCTCTTTCCGCTTCCAGATCTCCAGAATCTTCAAAGATCAATGATTCAAATCCTATGTCCTGGGAATGACGTCTTTAGGTTATCTCACGATCTCTAGATTTATATTCCATTTGAGATTTAATAGTCGATAAAATTTCGCATAATTAAATTTTTCGGAGATTATTGATTGTATTTTCCTCGTCTCATCGATCTCCTCCGTTTCATTTATCTCTCTTTGATTCTTTGGGATGGGATTCGTGGTTGGAAATATGGATCGCGTTCCCCGTTCGTTTGGATCTCTTAAATTCTATAGATAGGCACGACCGATTTAAATATATGAAGATTTTGGACCTCTATCCGGGATAGATTTCTGATGAATATTCTGCGATTCGGAATGATGATCGCATAATCTATATATCGATCTATCAATATCTCCATATTTCGTTTCTATAATTCTGATGATCTATCGATCTGAGAATCTCATTATCTATCGATATACGAGATTAGATCTATCGATTTCTCGATCTGATCATCTATCTTCTATCAAATCTATTCTATCAATCTAATATTCTCTGAAATCTATCTATTAATCCGTCTATTCGTCGATTGTTCAATCTATCAATCTATCTATCTATATTCATATTCTCTCGTATTTATCATTCTCTCTATCTATCAATTTGATTATACGACCTTTTGAAGACTTGATAATTTATCTATCGTCGAATTTATCGATCTCATATTTGGAGATTATAATATAGATATCGCCCTATCAAATCTAATGGATTATCATTCTTTGATAGTATCGTCCTCATTATTTATTGAATCTATTGATCGATCGAAATGTTTGTCGATCTTCTCATATTGATATAAATGATGATTTAATTCCAAGACCTCTATAATAAGATATAGATAAGAATATTTTGCGGCGCATGATCTTTCGGATGATATCTATTTCATTCTCAGATCTTGGTCCCTTGAGGGATTTAGACCGACTAAGCTCGAAATTTCTAATATGATTTTCGGATGATTTTCATTAAGAAAATCTGGAATTTCGGGGACTCGCGAAATCGAAAATTCGTTGAATTTTTGAGACTTGCTGGATCCTCAATATCTATCATTTTGATTTAGAATTTATGCTATCAAGATCTCCATGATCAAGCAAGGCAATTTATCTGTCTATCTATCTCTCTATCTATCTTTTTATCGATCTCTAGCTCTTTATCTATCTCTTTATTTTCAAATTTTGTCTATCTTTATTTATCTCTATCTCTTTATCTCTCTATTATTTATTATCAGATTGATTGTTTTTATCTTTCTATCTATCTTTATCTATCTCTAAGTATTCATCTTTCTATCTATCTGTCTATTTTCTATTTATGCTATGTTTTTTTGAAATATCTATCTATTTCTCGGATTCTATCTAATTATCCCTCTGTCTATTCAAATATCAATTTTTATCTATATCTATCTATCTATATATCTCTTCATTTATCTATTTCGATCTATCTATTTATTTTTCTATATGATAATTCTTTATTTATATTTCTATCTAATTCGATCTCTCTATCTTTCTAGAGATTCTATATTGGGATTAGATATGATATTTTTTCTAAAGTTAATTCGTTCTGTATCTATCTATCATATATATTTATCTATTTATGCGCATATCTATCTAATTATCTATCTGCCTGCTTGCTTGCTTATCTATTTTTTACTTGCATGTCTATCTGCTTGACTGCATAGCTGCATATGGAGCCTGTCCAATATTCCTTCATCTCGAATTCGCGGCTTGCGCCGTGCTTGCGCGGAGTTTACGCGAGCTTGCGCGCGCAGAATTTAGCTCCCAATGATTTTCGTACAGGCTCATCCCACTAAAATAAATATCATGAGAGCGTTTTCGAACCCTTGCGCCAACCTTGCGCCAACCTTGCGCCGTGCTTGCGCGGAGCTTGCGCGCGCAGGATTTTTGTCAAATTATTTATACTTTGTTTTCGTAGATTCAAAATTTTTAGACAAAGATTTTCGGACAACCCTCATATGGGCTTATCCGTTCGTCCGCTTATCTGCTTGCCTGTCTATCTGCCTGCTTGACTATCTATCTCTATCTTTGACTCTATCTGCGGGTTTGTCTCGTATTATCTATTTCTCTCTCTCTCTCTCTCTCTTGTTCTATCTATCTTTTTATATATATCTAGCTATCGATATCTATCTTTATCCTTATATATCTATTTTATTTATCTTTCTATATATTTCATTATATATCTTTGATTACTATTTATCTTTTTCCATATCTATTTATCGGATTCTGAATATCTGAATATAATTCTATCTATCTTCCATTATCGGATTATCAATCTCTATACGATCATCTATCTCTTTCATTCTTAAAATATTTACGTAATCCATTATTTCGTTCTTTTCTGATTTGTTTATTGCTTATTTATCTATATATCTGACTCTCTAGTATCTATTTCTAGCATTCCTGACTATTTCTATTTAGATACCCCTTTCTGATTGATTCTTTATCTATTTATTTATCGCTCTTTGGACATTTATTTCTTGATATGATCTATATTTATTAATATATTTCTCTATGTGTCCTATTATCAAATTCTAGTTCTCCCTCTGATTCTCTATTCCTTTCTATCTATTTGATTCCAATATTCTTAAATAGTATTTCTATTTATTGGAACTATTATGGACTGGTTTATTTGATAGATTTGAAAAATTACGTATTTACTTGATTATCCTATGATGATTCGTTTATTTAATATTGAATAGAGTATTTCACGAAATATTATATATCTAAATTCTATATATTCTCGATTCTTGCTTTATCTATTTATCTATTCGATTATTTTGGGTCTATCTATTTATCTATCTATCATTTGTCGTCGACAGAATAGAAGGATGTCCTCTAATTTATCATATCATTTCATATAATCAGAACAAATGGTTGTTAAATGATTTACGTGGCTTTATAAATTCTTTGATATTAAGGATATCCTTTGATCCCTAGGCAATCTATAAATATATCTATCTTGAAAAATTAGATTCAGATTTAGAATTGAAGATAGAGATCAAGATTTTTCTAAATTTCGTATTTTATCTATTAATTCGAATAATTCAAATCCTATATTTATGATGATTTCGCGAAAGAAATTTTCAATTAATTAGGAGAAACTATATATTTAGAGATCTGATAATGAAGATCTTCCTATGATATGAATTATGAAAAATTAAGAAAAGAAGAAGATTCGATATATCCATTTTCTGATCGTGAAATGTCCTCCCTATCCGCAAACGAATTAGATGGGAAGAGAAAATATGGAATCAAATCATGCAATATGGGCAGAATCAGACAATCAAATAAAATCAATACGATTGAAACCATCATTAGAATTCTGGAAATTTTGAATTGAAATTTCATCTCTCTCAGATGCAAAGATTCCTGCGCAAGAAAATTCTGATAATAAGGATATTAATATCAATAATTGCCGGAATGAATTTGGAGATATTGAAGAAAATATTTTAGGATCTCATCCGTTTCTTTGATAAATAGATTCCTAAGATCTCTATATATATATATATTCATCGATCGTCCGATAAGGTGATATCAAAAAGTGATCTCCTTCGGATTCTAGATCTCCGATATATTCAAAAATAATTAATTCAAAATCTATCTCCGGAATATGATATATCTCTGGATGCATGCACCATCTCCGCGATTATGCTCCGATTGAGATTTAATGATTTTAAAATATTCAGTTTCCAAAACAGAAGAATGAACAGGAAAGAGAATCGATATATCAAGATTTAGGATTGATTTAAAATTCAAGAAGCTTATCTAGAAAGAATAATAGGAATTATCAAGATATCTATAGATTATTGAGCAGATATATTCGGGAGAAGACGATTATATTCAATCTAGAATATAGTCTCCCGTCCTGAAAGTTTTTATATATTTCATTTCGAATATATTATATAAGATGATCTGTCTTCTCCAACCATATGATCAATAAACATATGATCTCCGAAATAATTGGAGATTGAGGGCATCGCGCGCGGCCTAGCTTTTCCGGTTCATCTTGAAAACGCTTCCTGCGCACTCCCTAGGGGCTTCAAAATCTCTGAGATTTCAGAGCCCTTCGGAAAAAGCTAGATGCTCAAAAATCTCGGAGATTTTTGGGGCGGGCGGCGCGACCAAAAATCTCGGAGATTTTTGGTCGCGCGGCCCTTATCTCCGGAGCGGTCTTCTAAGGGACCGGGATTTATCTCTCTTTGATTAATTGCTATTCGGCGGATCGCCCAGACCCGGGACGGAGAGTCACATTATTTTTCAGAATTTATAGATTAGTCGTATCTATCTACGGTGATTTATGCGCTCCCCCGAGCCGCGAAATAGATAGCCCAAGAGAGATAAATGAGGGGGAAAAATCGGGTCGGATGCGCAAGTCGCGCGACCAAAAATCTTCAGAGATTTCGAATGATTTCTCTCTCTTTGCAACAACTCGAAGGAACGTATAGATTGGAGATGGAGATCTAAAATTTCAGAATCTGCAGATTATTCATCAGATTTCTCATTATGCGTATTCTCTCAAATAAATACCCTGAAAATAATTGCGTGACCACTTGCGGCCATTTCGCTCGCGCACG
>CAJNIZ010013080.1:0-39568 GCA_905231905.1 Symbiodinium pilosum
TGGTGGTGGTGGTGGTGGTGTAGTCCACAAAGTATAGCAAGCGCTTCCACCTCATTTGCTGAAGCAGAGCCGCCTTTTACCCAGACATCACTTCTCTACATTTCAAGCAACTCACCGCCTTCCCAGGGTTAACAGGCTTGGTGATCTAGGGCTTATAGTGGTTTAGGGTGTAGGGTTTAGGCTTCAAGCTTTAGGGTTCAAGGTTTGGGTTAAGGGCCAGCCCCTCATGCAAAACCCCTTCCAAAAGCTTCTCATTCACGCGGCTCTTGATTTCAGAAAGACTCCTGAATGAGAAGAGGAACTGATTACTCTCTACACGGCAAGAAGAGCCTGCTTCTCAAAAAAGGCTGAATGGAAAGCAGCCTCTTTCTTCTAAGTGTATGTTGGATTTCATCGTCTATGTGTCTGGGATGAATTTCAGGAACGCGCAATTCTCAATTTCAAGTCTGATTGTAGTGGCAGGTGGGACTCAAAGTTCCCGACACCGTCCTCCAATTTCAGCAACATGTCATTCGCGACAACAGTCCGCTGCTGAAACCTGATTCACATCGCAGAAAGCCGTGAAAGGGCCATACGCTCTCACACACAGATCTTAGTCCGAGCGTGTGTCTTGAGAGATTGCCGAACACATCCTATGTTTTGAAACTCTCGGGAGATGGAAGAATCATGACACAAGTATTTATAAGCTATTGCAGGGTCCCATGTAATACATATATATATACCCTACTATAGTAGTTTCCATTTTCTTTCCCATCATCCCTATATAACCCCAATATACCCCAATATAACTACATAACCCATTATAGTAGGCGTCATCTTTTCAGGGGCTGCCGAGTCAAGCTGCTGCTGGCCAGATATGGCAAGCCAAGCCAATTGAAGCTTCGCTGTGATCTAGTCTTACAACCATGTGAGCCTCATTCACCTAAGCCTTGCCATTCCCCAAAAACATCCGAAAACCATGCGGACCTCCCTTGCTTATGGTGTTGACTTTTCCACCCTGCAGAAGCTCAAAGCCAGCAAGTTGGCAGGCGTCTGGAAGGCAACATCTTCTCGAGATTATGAGATGAACCCAAACACTAGTTTCCATTTTCTTTTCCATTATCCCTATATACCCCCTATATTACTATATTACCCCTATCACAAACTTATCACCATTCGTGTTCCCCACAAACCCGTCTTGGCATGCATTTGAAGAGAGCCATCAACCGCGACCATCTCTCAAGCCAGACACAGAAACCGCATGTGCGCTCCAAGCTGCTCTTCCGCAATATCCGGCGCTTTTAGCTCTATGTCTTTCAACACCGTCTGAGAAGGGCTGCTTGTTTTCGTCTTATTCCAGAAAAATTGAGTGTGCCGATTTACGACAACATCTCTGGTACTGAAAGTGCCGATTTACAAAAACATCTCTGGTGCTGAAAAACTCTAGGAGTTTGCCCATGCGGCCAAAAAATTATGTCAAGCGCTGTCGGCACGACCCACAGTACTCCGCTTAAAGATGACCAGCGTTGTAGAAAATGACCAGATCATCAAGCTCCACACTAAAGCCTACTTCGGATCCTGCCATCCTCCAGGAGCATCACATGTGCAGGGTCTCCGAGTGGCAGATATGTGTACATATGGTCTATTGTTGTATTGGGATAATGGAAAATAAAATGGAAGCTACTATAGTGGGCATGTCGTAGGACATTATGGTATGTTATGTTAGATTATAGGTCCATAGGGTCCATAGAGACATGACTTTTTTTGTTGCACATATAGAGCGACATTTCATGCGCACATATACTTAGTGGCTGTAGCGGTTTCATTTTACAGACGGGCATGGACGGATAGTTCAACCCAATGAATGAGGATCTTCCTTCCATCTAAACATTATTAGTTCCATGGTTATTACTATTATTACGTATATCTACCATGCCAGCTATTCTCTTCGTACGAATATAGAACGACCACCCCTAATAGCAAATTTGTCCCCAGAATATAGGGTCTCCAATGCGGAATTGAACGTCCCAAGCTGAAGTCACTTCATAAGTCCTTGAGAAGCCTGGCTGTTTTTCTGTCCTGGGCAGTTCCTGCAGCCCCAATACACATCTTGTAATCCAAGTCCCTCATGTTTCCCGGTATGACTATGTATACCATCATCTTCCATCCCCTTTCAGACTCTAATCTCATTAAGCCCATCCAGTACTGATTGACGTTGCCAAATCCCCTATATAATCCCTATATACCCCTGCATAATTCCTATATACTCACTAAATAACCCCTATATACCACTATATAATTCCTGAATACTCACTGCCCCCATATAATCCCTGTATACCCTATATAACCCCTCAATACCCCTTATGCAATCCCTTTCTACCCGCTATACAATGCCTATCTACTCCTATATAATCCCTATATCCTAAACCCTAAACCCTAAACCCTAAACCCTAAACCCTAAACCCTAAACCCAATCCACCCTCTTTGAAGCCGCCCTTGCTCGACCTTGCCTCGAGAGGCTCTACCTTCAGAAAATACTCGTCTCTCCATCTCAGGTCACCTTTACGTAGGGTTTAGGGTTTAGGGTTTAGGTTGAGATGTGGGGGATCTACAGCGGATATATGGGGTTATATAGTGGGTATGTAGGGGTTATATGGTGGGTATATAAGGATACTATAGTGGGTAGATAGATAGGGTCATATAGTGGGTAGATGGGGATCATATAGTGGGTATATGGGGGTTATATAGTAGGTACAAACGTGTTATATATTGGGTGTATGGGGATTATATAGATGGCATGTCGGGGTTACGCAGTGGGTATGTGGGGGTTCTGTAATGGGTACGCACGGGTCGTATGGTGGGTGTATGGGGTTTTATAGCGGGTATTTAGGGGTTATATAGTGGGCGTATAGCCATGATATTATAGCGTGTCTATTATATAAGGGTTATAAAGTGGGTAGATAGGAGTCATATAGTGTGCATATAGGGATTATATAGTGGGTGTATAGGGTCTATGTAGGGGTAAATCGGGATTATATGGGGTATGCAGGGACATACATGGGGGTGTATATATAGGGAAATATAGGAACATCTCGGGATAGATAGGGAAAGGTGGCTTTCCAAGGGTTTGGATGTATGTTAGCATTAGCGATGTACGGTTTAGGGTCAACAGGGTTTTCATGTGAGATAAAATGACTATCTGTAGTCCCCCTTAAGTATATGAAGTAGGGGGTATATGGGGATCCTACTGTGGTTCTGGGGAATTCCAAATTCTATCTACTTGAGGATGACTATAAGCTTTGCTTGGCGTTGAGCACCTGAGCGTCACAAGCCCAACAGCTGGCCCTTAGAGCCATGGTCAATGCTACTGGGAAAGGCCCTGGACAAGGGATCTTACTGCTTAAGGTTTAGAATTTAGGCGGTATCGAGCTAAAGCAATTACTAGGAATCCTTTGTCCACCCTTCACTTGAGGCCATCATATCAGCTGTAGCTCATCGGTACACTGGGCGGCTGTCAGAATTATGTGCTGTATTTGCCATTGGCGTTCTCTTCAAACTACCGAGGAAAAAGAGCACCTACAGGCTGCGATTCCTGCAAGGACTTGCGGCGTCAGGATTAATATATCCCTAATATAATCCTAATATATACCCTATTATAATATAATAGCTTCCATTTTCTTTTCCATTATCCCTATATAACCCCAAAATGACCTTTAGAAACTTTTGAATTTAGATGGAATTTAGATGCCCTCAGCTAACTGGCGGTAAACAGGGGATGACTGAATATGGGTTACAGCGACTGATTTACTAATCTACGGGATCTTATAGGATCCGTTCCCGCGGGCCCCAACCACAAGCAATTGAGGAGATGAGGGAAATGGGAAGAATTATTTTTTGGAACCAGCCAAATGCAAAATCTGAAACGCTTTCCCCGCTGAATGTCGGTCCTGTCAGCGCCAGCATACGTGCAGAGGACGTCAGGACCAGGTCGTACAACAGGACATCCTCCGATATGTTCCACTACTTTCTGGACGGAGAGGGGGTAAGGATGGGTAAGGATGCCAAAAATTCATGTCTCAGAATGCGGGATCTGCTGAAGATGTTTTAGCTTCCCTTCAAACCACGCATGCAATGCCACTGGTGACAGCGGCAGCATGAGTTGAAGTTCTCTCACAGGAAAGCTGGCACCGTTCCCTTGCTTGCGGCCTTGCCCAGTGACGAGAGCTCCGTGACAAGCCGCGAAGCCTCCGATCTGATCTCGGAATACCATTCCTTGGAAGAGCATGTCTGTGAAAGGGGTGCATCAATGAAGGTTAGCCAGCATTCCACAAGGCTTCCTCAAAAGTTCCCCAGCGCCCTCAAAGCAACAGGAGCCCAATGCATAGCCAAGGCCCCCGGCTAGAAGGTGGAGGGTCTCAAGGTTTGAGGACAGTTGCTTGGGGCCACACCAGTAAGGGGCGAGGGGCTCGAGTTGAGGTTCGGCATGGAAGCTTCACAAAGGCTGGGGCTGCAGCTCTATCAGTATGGTTGGGGTTTCCGTGGGAATACTGGCACAATGCTGGTACCAAAAAGAAAATGGAATTCAGCTGCTTGACCCTCTTAGCTGTAGCCAGGGCAATTTATTGCTAAGCGACTACAAAGATCTCTGGAGTTTAGGGCTGAGATGCAAGATGGTTGCTGGCTGCTTCAAGATTGAGGGCCACAGGTCTCAAACAAGGAAATCAACTGCTTGGGAGTGGTATTAGGGTTCAAATCGGTCGTGAGCATCGGGTTGAGAAGGCTGGAGACAAATTAATATTCATTGATTTCACGAATGCCTTCCTCTGGAGTTACTTGTTGGGTTTGAGGGGCATGGACTTCAATGCAGTGGACGCATGAGAGTTCCAGGATTGCAGGTGTTGATTTGCCCCAGCTGCCAACACTGCACACCTGCAATAGCTGCTTAGAAGCTTCCAGTTCCAGTGGACAAGCAAGTAAACTCTACTGAACGCTAGTCACACCAAAGTGTGGCCTGAATTGTGCTCGAACTTATTCTGCATGTAACAGAGACAGAAGCCAGAGACACCTGGAGAGAGATAGAGGAAAGGAAAGCCAGCTTGCTGACTTCGATGTGAGCTTCAACTGCGCTACCTCGTGGGGCCCATTCCATTCTGTGAAAACCGTGGCCAAGCTCTGCAGACCTAACGAAACCACAAAGTTCTCAGCCTTGTCTTCTGAAGTCTACAGACACCCACCTCTGCCGCTGAGACATGCTGAGACAACCAAAAGCCCTGAACACCACCCCACCTCTATGATCTTTCTCAGGCTCACACACACTGAAAACACACGAAGCTAAAATGAACCTGGCTTCAACTGCCAGAAGCGAAGCTAGTGCAACCAGGCCAATAAACTTGATTCCGACCGTCCATCGAAAGTGTACCTGCGAAGTGGGCAGTTGCGATACTACAACTATGGATATCGCGGGGGAAATCCCGTAGCTTTAGCTAAACACAGTTTCTGGCAGCTTGCACTATGAAGGGGTGACACACAAAGCCGCATCTTGCTCTTGATTACGAATGCTTATATGGTAGTTTCGGACCCGAATATAGGCCAAAAACTCTAAATTATAATCGTTATTGTAGGGACGCCTAAAAGCTACCCCCCATATTTGCCCCTCAGAGAACTCCTCATATGCACGCCCTACTGCTGATCTGAGTCTACGCGGATTCAAAGGACCTTAGACCTACACATATGAGGTTTAGTGGTTTCAGGTTTAGGGTTTAGGGTTTAGCGGGTTTAGGGTTTAGCGGGTTTAGGTTACAGCGCTGGCGAGTTTCAGAAGGACCCCTCATACAGACTCCTGTGGCTCATCTTACGGGTTCAGAGCAGGGAATAATAAAGCAACATAATCCCTAGAGAATCCCCTATTTCCTGCTAACAGCGTACGGGGAGGGGGGGGGGGGAGGCATGGGACCTACCTGGGAATGCTGGCCGTGCACACGTATCATATATGTGGTAGTTTCCCTATTTAGGGGGACCCCAATACAGACCCAAAATACTAGAATCCTTATAAAGACACCAAAAAAACCACTTTTGGGATCTTGTGGGAAAGCCCCATGAATGTACACAAAGATGTCGTATAGAGAGAGGAAAAAGGGGGAGGAGGGGGCCGGAGAGAGTGAGAGTGACATGGCATTGCAGGGGTCCCGACTTAATCACGCCCCAAGATATGGAGGTTTCCCAAAATTAGGGGTACCATTTTGGGGGTCCCAATAATAAGGACTATAGTATTTTGGGGTCTATATTGGGGTTCCCTTATTTAGGGAAATTACCATATTTTACATTCAAGTCAACCCCTTCCCGCAGGCTTTGCTCCTTGGATTCATTCTGCCTGCTCTTTTTAAAGGGGGTTATATAGGGGATTATATAGGAAACTACTATAGGGGTTAATAAGGGGGATACTAGGAGTTTAGACTATAACTAACCCCTAGAATCCCTATATAATCCCAGTTTCCATTTCATTTTCCATTTTCTTTTCCATTTGATTCTCCATTATTAAGGGGGGATACTAGGAGTTTAGACCCCCTTTAAGGAGTTTAGACTATAGCTCATGTGGGTGCGGCAATTCGCAAGATCGTTGATGCATGGTTTTACTGTTGGACTTGCAGAGCTGTCCTAAACCCTAAACCCTAAACCCTAAACCCTAGACCCTAAACCCTAGACCCTGAACCCCAGACCCTTGCGCTCCTTGGCAAAGCTATCGACGCTTTCCTTTGTCTCGTCCATGGTCTCCTGCCAGCGTGTGTATCCCCTCATACAGGGATAATGGAAAATAAAATGGAAACTACTATAATGGGTTATATAGGGGATATATAGCGGTTGTATTGGGGTCATATAGGGATAATGGAAAAGAAAATGGAAACTACTATATATATGTATATATAATGGGATTGTGTTTTTGATACCCCCCAACAAGTAAACACTGCCGCCAATATTATTGCCTCGCAGGAACTCATGAAATATTCCATGGAGCCCCTGTCAAGACGACAAGTCTTCCAAGCGTTGTGGACTCCTGGTGTGATGACTCAAGTGCATCAGATGTTTGTCAAGTCTGGTGCGCGTCATTGCATGCTGAACCCAAAATACTACCGCGAATCTACGCCCTTTTTGCAGAAAGTGCGATTTCCCTGCGTGCCGCCTCATACCGAAGAGGCAAACAAGACTCGACAAAAGCATGAAGGTCTGTTTTTCTTATCCTCCTTCAAGGACATTTGGAGCATCGCCCTATGCGGAAAGAAGGGAGGATATGTCATGTAAGGGGGTGCCGGGGGTTTACAAGTAGTGTGAAGCGATGAATATAGCAGCGCCAGAATCAAAAGGTGTCCATTCAATGGATATGTGCCAAAACGAAGTTCCTCACTGGGGTGCCAGAGCACCTACTAGTGGAACCTCCATTTACGGATAAATGGAAATCTCAAATGTGGGGGCGCCATCACCCAAGAGTTTGGCCCATTACAGCTAGCAATGGAATCCTTGAAAGGATTTTCCTCTCACAACGACTACTCCTATCCTCTGTCAGATGCAGTTTCCTACTTGTTCTGCAGGCGGGAAAGTCTTTGGGGTTCTGGAAGACTTCTGGCTGCCGGCTTGGTGCACTACCCTTTGAAAATGGTGCGCCATCGATGCAGTGCATTTCGCCCTGTAAACACACTGCAGGCACCGCAGCTGCAATTGCTTATAGTTCCTTTAAAACGCCCCCATCCATGACACCAACCCAGCATGCCGCGATACTGCGTAGATTGAATGCTCCTAGTCCTAGTCATAGAGTCCCCCTCAAGTAGACAGACTATGGGGTATATGGGGATCTTATTATCATATACCCAAAACCATATTCTATCCATTTAAGGGGGACTATAAGAACAAACCAGCAGAAAGCCCACTCCTTGAGCTGTTGGATGGACTGATCTTCTGGAGTCTCGAAGTCGACATCCCGCCCAAAGGAGACGTCTTCGTCCTGATATGATAGGAAGGCTTTCAAAACATTCACAAGTAATTTCTGCAGCCAAGCAATAGCATCAGTTGAAAAGGATACCAAACATACCAAAACAGTCGGGAGAAGCATCATGCGCTTCTGGTGCATGCATGTGACAAGCGAAGATTATAAAGTGAGTTGTAGTGGAGGTCCTGTTAACACCATGCAGTGGATACCAATAGCTTCTGGCAGTGTGCAGTTGACTGCGTCAGTGCTTACAGGCAGAAAACCGTCTGAAAAACTGCATCGCTTTCTTTGGCTGCCTGAGGCCTTGCTCGCGAATGACCATTGAGCAATGGGCACTGCCCATGGGATGATGAGACCCAGGCTTTCAGCACAACTACTCTGATTTGAAGTCGAAGCCACTTTGTCAGTTTCAGTGCGGGCTTTCAGTTGTTTGGCGGCTTTGGGGTTGCCAACTAATTATGTTTCAGGGCATTTCAATGCCTAGGGGTTTCCGCTGAGCGGAAGTGCAAGGTTACAAATCAACACTCACGTTGCACATCTGTACGGATCTCTAGACCCTAGGCTAAGCCACAGTCGGCAGGAAGCAGAGTAATCATGCCAGAACAGTTTGCTGCGCATGAACATGAGCGCGTGGGCCGCCATTGGTGAATTCATTCCCCAGTCTAAACTGCAAGTATCCGGTTAATAACCCCTATAGTAATTTCCTATATAACCCCCTTAAGTAGTTTAGACTATAGCTCAGATGACCCCAAACAAAGGTGGCGTCCGTCAAATGTTTCCTCGAGGCCGCCCGTGCCTCTTCAACCTTTTCAGCATGCAATGCGAGCCATAATCTAAACTCCTTAAAGGGCGTGATATAAGGGATTATATAGGGACTACTATAGGGTCATTAAGAGGGATACTGGGAGCTTAGACTATAGCTCATGTAGGAATATCCCCCTTGAGAACACGGTCCCTGCTAGATCCATCGCAAGCACGTGCAGCATCCAAGCATGAAGCCTGTAGGCTACGCTTTTGAGCACTGCCCTAAGAAACTTTGAGAAAGATTCCCCTTGTGAGATACTGAGATGCCAGATAACGATCCCCTACTCTGAGATATTCCAACATTGCAAAAGGAGCCTGCAACATGAGCCGTAGTCTAATCTCCCAATGTCCCCCTCAATAATCCCTATACTAGTCCCCTATAGAATCCCTTATAGACTCCCCCTTCAAGGAGTTTAGACTATAGTACACATGAAGCCCAGAACCAGTCAGACCATGCCAAGGAGCCAGATAGCTGTGCGTCATCCCCTTCAGTCAGATCGGTTACCATGAGCTGCCGACAGCGTTAAGCTGATTGTCCCTGATTAGCTCACTGTTTGCTCTGGCATTGGAGGATCAAGTCGCTGGTATTATCTTAAAAAAGAAACGCAACAAATCACACACAATCCCAGCTTCCATTTCCTTGATCAAAACGATTATGCATTCAAAGCCCCTAACAAGGAAACCCTGCTACTTACTCGATACATACCATGTATCTATACATATATATATATACACATACATATCTCTATCTGTCTTCATATCTGTATATCTATATATCTACATCCATATAAGAGGAGAACTTGGTCTGGAACACGCTGTGCATGTCATGTCTGGAGCACTATGTTGGCCCAAGGCTGGAAAATGCCAGCGGCACAGCAGTTGCGCAACAATGGCGTGGGGGGGGGGCGTCCGGAGATTAAGGCCCTGCTACAGATGCTGAAATACTATAATCCTTATGAGAAGGACGCCAAGAAAGGGACCTTAATCTAAACTGCCAGAGCAGTATGGAGAACAGTAACAATAACCATACTAGCGATTAGGCGTAGCAAGCAGAGGAAGAGGAAGAAGAAGCTGCAGAGGCTCACGCGAAATCGACCACAGGTAACACAGAAGAAAGCAGAACAAGAGGGGCTTGCGAAGCTAGAACGTTTTGAGCTAAGATTGCCATGTAGAAGCCTGAGATCAGCTACCTCTGTCTTCTGCATACCTTCAAGAGCCATAATTATCGCAAAACAACCTACAGTATCCAGGGGTGTATATCAGTATATGCCCTGTCTCACGAACATCTCCAACTTAATGTCCTTTGCACTGACAAACAACTTAATTTTCTGGTATAAACCGTCTCGAGAATCAGGGACCGCAAAAAGTAGACCATGGATAGCTGCCTTCCGTTGTTAAGCCCTACCTACAATGGGCCTTCTGAACATGGGTGGCTGGGAACAAGCCTTTGCATCCCGGCCTTTCGCCAAGACTGAGGCCTTTCCTGCTTCTTGCGCATGTGTGCTAGGCGTCTAAAGCGGACGCCCCGCAAGGATCCCCGGATGATGGCCCAGAAACAACAGTTCTCACAAAATCGGTCCTTACAAGATGACCGACAAATGTCGCTATACCCTCCATGAGTAACAGTAAAAATGCTTGTTGAACTCCATGCTTGGGGAATACCGGAAGAAGCCCTATATAATTTACATATAGTATATTCACTTATTCCCTACGAACAATAAACCCGAAACCCTAAAAAATAGTTTCCGTGTTCTTCTTCATCACCCCTATATAACCCCATACTGTACTCCTATATTCCCTTATTCCCTACTGACCCGTTAGTCATCTAAGTCTCCGACTGAAGGCGGATTGCAGCCCAATGGCGCTCGTCAGCGGCAGCTTCTGGCACCTCACAAACACTACAGACATAGGGGTTACAAATATAGGGTTGATATAAGGAGTTAAATAGGGTTTATATCGGTTTATATAAGGATTAAATGGGGAATTATATAGGGGTTATATAGGGATTCTATCTGGGGTTTGTATAGGGATCAAATAGGGGCTATACAGGGATGTCTGTCCCAATAGCGCAGGGTCAGATGGAAAAGAAAATAGGAAACGAAATGGAACTTGGGACTGTATAGTGGATTGCAGGGATTGGGGTTTCCAGAAATGAAGGGTCCCTCATTGGGGTTCCCTTTATAGTCTATTGAGGTCGATACGATGGGCGTCCCCCCGCTTGCTTACCTTCAACAAAGACACCTCTTCAAAAGCCTACAGATCTCAGCCTTTCTGGTCTTTAGTAGGGAATAAGGGAATGTAATCCCGATACAATCCCTACATAACAGACTCCCTTATTCCCTACTAACCCCCAATAAGCAAAGCAGCTCAGAGCTTCGGACCACTTGAACTTGCCAGTCGCTCTGCTTGCGCTTCCTCCGCCCCTTGCGGGAACCTGCTTCGGGAAAGCCAACAATGGATTGAGGAATCAAATGATCAGGTAAGCATCGTGGCCGAACATGATGTTTCTCTGCTTTTGGTTTGATTAAAGCTCAATCCTATCATGCTTCTGGTGAAGAATCCTTCTATAGCAGTTCAGGACGGTCCGAGTCATGCAGGAACGACTAGGGCTCTCATCGGAGCAGTAAGACAAGGTGAGGTAACAACGGTCTTCTAAACTGCCAGTGACCATGGTTCTGGCAAACCCCGCTGCGCTGGCTGATAATATCATATGAAATAACACAGAGTATTATTGTTTAATGTAATAGAATATAATATAGTATAATATAATATACTATGGTATAAAACTATACGGTATATAACGTTTTATGGTTATATTATAGTATACAGATCTCGACATGGTTTTGGTCATAGTATGTCATAGTTGACTCTTCCCTACGCGACACTCCCTCTAAACCCCAAAACCCCATGTTACTTATTCTCCATTTTCCAAGTTCTTGCCCATTTGGTTCTCCACAAACATGTAACCCAAAGAACACATAAGTATGCGCATATATATATATATACATATACATGCTGGTACCTGTTTACGTCCCTACAACCCCCCCCATCAACCTTCCGTCGACGCCGCCGTTCCAGGTCTGGAGCCGGGCGTCGAGGCACGCTCAGAGGTGTCAGCGTCCTCCTCCGCTACCCTAAACCCTAAGGGATTTGGAACCCCAGTAGAAATTATAATTTCAGCTAAATATTAGGTTTCTAGGTAACAGAAATTAGAAATTGTTTTCAGGAACCTTGTAGTAAACCCTAAACATAGTTCGGTCTCAAGTCAGAACAATGGGCCCCGTATGAGCCCAAATAAGGGCCCATGGTCAACAAGTACATAGGCCCAGAAAGGGGGCTCAGGCCTCTTTTGGAAGTCTCCATAAAGAGGGTATTTCGTGGTGTATGTTAGGTACCCCACCCTGTAACAGTCCATAAAAGGAGTAACATTAAGGGCTCTGTACAAGCATGCTGTAATAAAGATTGTCCAACTGTTGCATATACCCCATAACCCCTAAACCCTAAATAGTAGTTTCCATTTTCTTTTCCATTATCCCAATATATCCCCTGTATAACCCCAATATACTAAAGTAGTTTCCATTTTCTTTTCCATTACCCCAACTGTTACTGAGTGGGGGGCAGCATCCAAGGTGTATACGGGAAAGGTCGGAACGTCTGGGTTCCCATAGGGTTTTAGGGTTTAGGGTTTAGGGTATTATAGTAGTTTCCATTTTCTTTTCCATTATCCCAATATTATCCCAATATTCCCCCCAATGTTGGGGTTATATATTGGGATAATGGAAAAGAAATTGGAAAGTACAGGGATTATAGGGATTATATATTTTCATTTAAAGCACACTTGCAGCTCTGAGTAGTTTGGGGGATTCATGGGGTAAGGATATTAATGAAGGAATTGCTGCAAACACCTTGATTTCTGGAAACCCTGGCAATGACAGCACTTCAGGGACCCCCCCCGGGGTGCAAAATTTCCTCCAGCAACAGAACCTATATGAAACCTTCTTGAGAGTTAAGGTCCTTCATCATGAGTCAAATGCTTTGTCCACAATGTGAGGACACTTAGTAAACCCACACGTGATGTTGAGAATCCCACTGACAGCAAGAACTTGCACTCCAAATACAACGTCAACAACAATCAGATTCCCCTTACGAAGCATTTTGAACTCCCTCAAACTCTCGCAAAGAATTCCTGCCTGGAGGCTGTCATATATGCCCAACTTCTCTTTCAGCTTGCCTGACGCTCAGAGTTGCTTTGCTTCGAAGACCCCAAACAAACACATCTCCCTAATGCCCGCTGTACTGCACTGGGAAGGTTAGTTGTTCTGGGGAAGTTTAGCATGAGGGAGGCAGGGTTCGAATGCAACTCATGAACTGCTACTTGGCGCAAGGTTTGCTTTTAGAAGCGACATCATGCAGGTGGATGCATGTAGGGGTCAAATGTCGGCCTTCCACTCACTTGTTGGGGAATCACGGACCCGGTCTTCACTCGAATGTCTGCGATGGGATTGCTTGTACGTCACTATATTCCTGTTGAGGCTTGAATAAGGGTATATAGGATTATAAAGGATTTGGGGTTGCAACAAATGGTTCTGCTCCTTTGCTCTGTGCTTCACGAGAAAAGGATGCTTCTATCACCCCGAAAATGCTTTGCATCTCGTCATGCTGAGAAAACGGTTGCCGTCCCGTGAAGAATCTCATGGCCACAGCGTGCTTCCCGTAATGACTCCTGTAATACTCCACTACATTACCCCCAATATAACCCCCCCTTTAAGCAGTTTAGACTATAGCTCAAGTCATTTCTACACAGATCCGATCGTCTATGACGGTGGCCTGGCAATTTGAGGCGAACTGGAGCGTCGGCAGGAAGCCAATTGCTGGCATCCAGAATATCTGACCCAGCATGGCAGGGTGAAGGACTTTCAGGGTGTTGGAACATTCTGACGCCCAAGTAGTACAAGCTTGGATCATCTTGGATGGTCATGGCTTTCGACCCAGCTACCCTGACGCGAAACAAGATGGGCGTGGGTACCCAGTCAAACGAAACATATCTGGGGGCTGGATATGGGTTTAGCGCTACGGTTATGACTCTCCATGGACCTTCACGGCATGGCGACTAACAATCACAGATCCAAGCACAACCATATTCAGAGTGCCCAAGCAAAACACATCAGGAGCGTACAGGTCTGCACTGCAATTAGTAACAAGACCCTCCAAGCCCTTTTTGGTCTCAAGGGCATCCCACAACCACGCACCAAGTCTTCAGACCCTTATGCCACTCATGCCACTCACATCTTTGAATGTCGCTAAGCAAGAGGATGCAGTTGCAACATCCTTCAGCTTTGCCATAAGCCCGATAAGTCCCGTGGCCACTCACACAAAGGTCCCACTGTGTCAACTGTTGACCGGCACCTGGTATACTCTTCGCGGCCACTCCGAAAAGGCCCTCGTACCACTCCTGTCCGTTGCAGCGGTAACGATGCGTAGGCCTTAGGCTTTACGTTTAGGAGGCCTGCATTCAGTAATTCGTCAGCTGCAAAGCTCGCCTAAAGGCTTGCGTCATGTCTAGTAGTTCTCCATTGCAGCACTCAGCTGTGCTGGCGGCTGAGGTATACAGCCCCGAGCAATGTATGAAAAGGAGTCCTGTGCCAGGCGAGCAACAGATTACAAAGGTTAAGGGGAATGATGTACAGCGGCGACCTTCAAGCGCACAGCCACAAAAAAACGAGGTGATCGCGTGGCAAGAGTTGTTGCGCTCGCGCAATACAGGGGCTCAGTAAGACTAACGATGCGAGTAACAATAATTAGAACAATAATAAGAATCGTAAGAATAAGAATAGGAAGAATACTAATAATAAACACCACTTGGGCTTCCAAAAAACGGGTTTGGGCCTTGCAGAATTTCAGCCGGATGGGCTTGCCTCAGGAGTGCTGTCTGGGCTGACTACGAACAAGAGAGACATATAGGGGTTAGGGCTCAGGTAGGGCTCAGGTAGGGTAGGTGGACCCTCCACCCAGTGATGGTGACTACCATGGATGTTGGTGATTGTACTGGGGGCCCGCTTCTAATCCATTTATAACACCATTACAAGGTGTGGGGTCCAGCCAATGTATAGGGGTATAAAAAGTATATAGGAGCATAGAAGGCCTCAAAAAGATGGCCAGAAGCGGGCAAATAGGACGTGTGGGGGTGTATGGGGGTATATGGGGGGTGTATGAGGTGGATCAGGGCAGATAAGGATGAACAAGGATCAGGACTTGGGAAAGAACAGCATGGCTGGGGGCCTATAAAACTGCTGGCAGCTTTGAGATCGCAGGGTCTCATAAGAGAGCATCCGCTCAACAACCTGCCTGCTAGGTTCCCCTACATCTCTGTGATCTAAGTTCCATGCTGTCAGTATAGTACAAATGTCCGGGGTATATTGCCAAGCTAGTGGTGCCAAGATTCAGGTGGCCTTACCAGTGGCTTTCACTTGAAAACACCGAAGGCTTCACTCGTTCGATGCCGGAAGCTAGCCTGCACAACACACAAGAAGTTAAGCTCACATTCTCGCACTATTATTGAAATCCTTACAATTATTCCTCTATTCCTATGATGAGAATCTGAAATCTTCAGCCCTTCGTCCCAGGCACCTATCGTCTCAAAGCTGGGCGCTCTGAACTGTGGGTCATCGGGATTGCCACCCCAGGCCTGGCCGGACAGGCTTAAGCCTGTGGCATAACCACAACAATAATAATCAGACTGATAATACTGGGGTTTGGGGTTTAGGGTTTAGGCTCGTACTAGCAAGTAATAGTAATAATAGTACTGGTGGTAGTGCTTTTTACGAAGAACGATAACAATAGCCGCACGAATTCTAATCCGCATAACCTTAGTAACGACAGTAAAAACGGTCGTAGAACCATCAAGGCCAAAGATGTAGCAAGTGGACCACGGGCCGCAAGGATTCACTGCTTTCGGGTCCAAACAAAATTAACCTGTCCTGTATTATCCTAACTGTTGGTTTCCTTTTCCCAGTTTCCTGTCCGTCTCATTCTCCATTTTCCATTGCAAGGATATGTATCACCAGGTACTCCCAATGCCTTTGTCTTTTGCACGCGTTGTCCGAAGTATCTGGAGCTTAGCTGAGCCAGGAGGGGGTGCCGCGCCTCACTGGTTCCCAGGCTACGCTCTGGAAGACTCTCTACTTTCGTCAGCAAGTCCTAGTAGGCCCTAACATGCCCTCATGTGCGAACTGCGCAGTTTGCGCCTGAGGCGGGATTGTTCCGGATCAGGCTACCAAAGCGCGCCGGCAAGGCATGCGGAACCATTGGGGGCAACGAGGGCGCCACGACCACTGGGCGCAGGTCCGCAAGGGGGGACCTGGTGCTTCTGAAATGGATGGATTCCACCTTATACTTTACCAGCCAGTTCAATAACAGTTATGTTGGAAGTGTTTTTTCATTTTTTTGGCCTTTCGCAAGAACAGCTACTAAGAACGCCTAACAAGGTCTCCTTGGCAGCCAATGCTCTAAGCTGTTGTTACCGCTCCTTGTGGGCCTTCAGCTGGCCAAGCATCTCCAGAAGCCACATCTATGTAGAAGCCACACGGTGATAATTAACGCAATGCTGCCCCACATCGCGAAAACTGCGTCATCGATAACGATAACCCGTGTCCCCAAGACTCCTGCAGTCTAGAAGAAACGGCTCTAAAAATGAATAGCCATAGTAATAAATTGTGCTAATAATGAATAGTAAGAGTGATAAATAGTAATAGTATTTCCAGTTATTATGAAGATTGTAAAAACAATACAGCATTGTGACGCCTGAGCGGGAAGCCTGCAAGGACTAGAACAGCCAATGCGCGAATCCAAGCACATTGCCGAGAACCACAAAATTACAGCTCAAAAGCCCTTAAGGGGAGGAACCGCATGATCATAATAGCAACAATAGTAATATCAATAGTGATAATGGTACTAACAACAATACTGGTAATTTTTCATCATGCGAATAATTGTAATGAGAAGAATGATACCCACCAAACCCTAAAATGGACCCTGACTCTCCAGGCAGCGCACTGCACACGCCCAGGACCCAGAGCTTCGAGCCCAGTGTCTGAGCGGAGAGAAGGCCTGACAGAGATTTAGGACTTTGGATTTAGGGAATAGAGTTTTGGATTTAGGGTTTGCTATATAAACACAGCTGCCATTGCATTTTCCAGTTGAGTCTCCAAAATAGGTACGTATGAGTTGAGCCAGTGTGCTTTCAAAACTCCACTTAGAACTGGCCATGACACTCCAAGCACGGGCGTGTCAATAATCGAAGCTTTCTATCTACTGAGCCGTCATAAAAGGATGTTGTGCTCTTCGTTGACAAATAGTGTTCCCTCCTTGCGGAAAGTTTAAAAAAATCAAACTTCAGTAATTAAGTCAGCCATCCAGCTTAGCTATCCAAAAGATAGAACCGCTGAACACTTTCGAGCACACCAAGGAAAATCTTACATTACGGTCTGAACAATTGTTGTCTGAGGGGCAGCTAAGGCCCGTTATGGAATGTCCGATAGATCCCCAAAAAAGTAATCCTTGTTCTGAGGGTCCCGAAAAAGGGACTCCTAATTTTGGCGACACCCCTATCAGCATCTTACATCCAATTAGCATCTGGGGAATGGGTTCGGGAATTGAGGGCTTACTAAAGTGTTGACTTACCATGGAAGAACCAATGACGAGGCCAAACGCATTCAACTGCGGGCAACCCTCCTGCTCCTCAAACCTCAGTCAACAAACACCAATGCATATCTAGACTTGAACTCTACACTGACGTTTGCTCAGCTGGGAATGAAGGGATGGAAAAGAAAATGGAAACCACTACAATGGGTTATATAGGGACTACTATAAGGATCCATTCCTTGACCAAAAGCCAGTACAAAGGACAGCCCGGCCTCTTGGAGCTTGAAGAGGTATTTCCACGGCTACCAGGTGTTTGCGCACGAGCTTCCTCTGCGGCAAGCATGCACGAACCGATAACTTCTATCGAAGGCTTATGGATAAGCCTGAAAAGAAAGGAATGAAGGACTTTTCGTCCTGGTTACCATTGAGACCAATAACCCGGATTTCCACCACTGAAGGCATTCATATGGCAGTTTCTCAAAAGAGCATCTCAAACGGGAGACACGGCAATTCTTGTCTAACCCATGTCCCCTCAATAGGGTTCCTAGGGCCACTACCCCATTTCAGAAACCCGATATCCTTACGTTTCTCTTGGCCTGCCACCGCAGCACCAGATCGTGCGCACCCACTGATGGCCAAAGCTGAACCCTAAACTGGGTTGCTGTTCGGGAACTTAAGCTGCATTGTGAGAAACCCATATAACTTGCTGTATATACTTATCATGTAAATTCCTTAACAACAACCCGGTCGTAAACACCTGAAACCTTAAAGTCTCAAATGTGCACTGCGAAGGCGTTTCTGAGGACGCTTTACAAGGAGAATCTCAGGAACGTGAACCCCTAAAGACCCCAAAAGCCTTCACAACATATCCAGGCCTTGTGAACCGGATTGGTTGCAACAGAACCCTTTGATGCTTGTTGGAGATGGTGGTGTTACTGCCATCACCAGCACCACCACTAGCAGCACTTACCCTTGATGCTTGTTGAAGATGGTGGTTGTTACTGCCGTCAACAGCAGCACCACCAGCAGCACTTATCATTCTTCAAGTTTACTCGTTCTTTGTCTTGCACGTCTAGTGGCAACAGCAGCAGCCGCAGAAGCAGTAACAATACGACTGGCAAAGAAATAGCTTAGAACATTAGAGTAGCGTTTTTTGGTTGTTAAACCCAGTAAGATTATATTCCTTATATAAAGTACTATACCCCAAGAGGAGGATATAATCTTACTCTACATTGGGTACCATAGTATCCCCAAATAAAATGCCACTCACTAGTTGTAGTTGTCATCGTGGCAGTGGTCGTCCTCATCCAAAGAAGCCAAGGCACTGCTGGCGGCAGGCTCTGCTGGCTTCGGCTGCTTTGGCTGCTTTTCACCCGCTTTTGGGACTCAGCAGGCATGGATCTTTGTAGGTCATTGGCATATACACATCATCGACTATAGAGAATACAGCTAGATTCCAGTACAGGAGTTTGGAGGCAAGGTCTGGTGTAGCAGCACAATCAAAGGTTCAGAGAAAAACTCCGGAAGTCATCTTTGAATTAGCGCTGTTAGAGCGTTGCCGTCACTGACAACATACCAGCAGGCTCACAGTGTTGAGGGCACAAATTATAGTGAGGTTGGCATCGCAGGCTGTATGTAAATTACACATTGGATTGCATATACTCAGACCACTCAGGAAAACATGTTCAAGAACTCGCGCCATACCTCATAATAAGGAGAGGCCTGATTCTAGGCCTGGATTCACGTCCGCGCTTCGGGTTGCCAAAGGGTCAAGCTTTCCGGGGAAGAGCCTACAAGGGCTGAAGCTCAATCAGGGATCCTCCATGCATATGGGGGCCTCTCATTTTTGGAGCCCATGCATAGAATTTTCAGCTCCTGTTTCTGGAAACTACCAGACCTGGGTCTAGGGATCTCGTCCTGTCTTCCACACACGCGACGCGCTTCAAGGATGTCACTGGAGGCAACTAGAAGGGCAAAGATTAGTCCAAGAAAGCCCTAAACCCTAAACCAAACTAAAAACCCAGAGGCGCTACCTTCAGAATCACTGGGAGCGAGGCCTGCGGCCGGGATCCCATTAGGCTGGGAGCCTGTGAGAAAGCTAGGCTCTCAGCTCAGGGATGCTTTTGCAGGATTGAGAAAGTTGGGAACTTGAATGTTTGGGTCGGTAGGACTTCGTAGCGCAAATAGAACCTCAGTTTCTGAGAAGGTTGCTCTGACGGATTTAGGGATCGGGGAGCAGTGTTGGGGCATCGAGTTTCGGGTTTAGGAAAGATCGGAGCTACAGCTGTGTTACACACGGTTTGAAGGAAAACGGTGCCAGAGCAAGCTTTTGAACATGGAGCCAGCATCATACACGCATCCTGAAAACTAGGATGTTGTTTCAGGTATGTCCCTTCTCTGAGTAGGCATCAGCACTGCAGTTGAAAGGCAAAGTCAAGGAGCTGAAGCACATCACAACTAATCTTGCACCACAGCAGAGCTTTCCATCAGTAGAACAACCCATAATCTCTGAGCACTGGAACACGTGCAGGATACTGAGCTGGATGGGACGACACTTAAAGATGGGACCTGTGATAATGAAAGCAGAGTTCTGGGCACTGCCAGCTACAGCAAGACGACAAGGGACAAGAACGAAAGAACAAACCCTCAAAGGCCGCTTTAACAAACAGCTGCATGAAAATTACCCTGCAATAATGGTCAATGCCAGTGCGGCACCGTGACGAGCATGTTGGAGGCATGTGCGGATGTGCTTCCCGTGACACACGGTGACCCCATGTGTTGAAGCAGCAGGCAATCCATGATGCAAATCAAGGGAACACCGCCTCACGGAGAAAGGGTCACCGAAGCATGGCCAACTTATTGAACTGGCACAATGCTGGCAGGTTTGGAATTCAATCATGGCATGCGGAGGTGAATTGGGAATTTTGACCACTTGAATCCGCATTTCATGGTCTGCAGGTTTGTTCAGATACACGGATGCAGCTGCCTCTTTGCGCACAGACGGTAAACACGAGAACTACTAGCAAACGCCTGCAGTCATATTCAGTTCCAAACCAACACTCAGGCACTCAGGCAACGCAGAACCGGAGAATGTCACACTAGACTAGAGAGCCAATCACACAAGGGTCATGACGGGTGCTTCCAGAGATGCCATACCTGGGAGTCTGGAACCGAAATTTGTTTAAACTACTCGAACCGTAAGTTTAGCAAGTTTCCACGCAGAGAAAATGCCCAACTTCACACTACCACATCGTTGTGAGAGTTGCTGGCCAAATTTCAACTGCTTAGCTCCCTTCGGCTTCCTTCATCCATGCGGGGCATAGGAGATTCGACAAATGTCCTGATCATCTCTGACTCTCTGGATCCCAGGTTTAGGGTTTAGGATTTAGGGTTCAGAGAGATAACTGCCTTCTGCAGGGGCTTCAACACATTCATTGTGCTAGCGGGATCTGGCATCAATGGCAGGTGGGATGTGCAAGTCACCAGCTTTCGTTAATAAATGCCCCGCAGTCTATACTCCGAGTATCATCTCCATAACCCCCTCAGTACGCTTAGTTTCCATTCATTTTCCATGGTATACACCCTGACTTCCAAACTCGAGATAGTAGTTTCCAATCCCTTCTACATTCCCCTACACATCCCTGTTGCCCCTGTCGGGGGTAGACTGGGAGAGCCTAAACCCTAAACCCGAATGCTTTCGAGCATTCCTGAAGGTCTGCTACGTCATGGTTCCGAAGGCTGGTGCTGCCTCCCAGAGATCCACAAGAAGGGACTTCCAGGTTTAGGGCTTCAGGGGTTTTAGTGGTTTAGGGTTTCAGGTTTTTGGGGTTTTAGGGCCAGCCCTCCACATGGTTTGTGCTGCGCAGGGTCAGCTGACTCTACATAGCCTTGCATCAAGTCCTACAAAAAGGAGAGGGGGAGCAACAGCAGCAACACCAAGAAAAACGGCGAAGACGAAGAAGAAGCAGACGTCAGGAACTGTGGGTCAATCCCGTGAACAAGGTTAAAGTTTGTGGGCCTGGGCTGGAGGAGCCTTTTTCTCTTGAGCAGCAGCCAGGCCACGTGGAACAACTCCGCTTTCGGAGAAACCCCACCATCTAATGATGCACTCTGCGCCATCGGATCTATGACTAATTGCAAGAACCCAACCCCTTAGCCCTGACTACGACGTAAGCCCCATTGTCTGACACACTCTTCACAGAGAACATACTGCCTCTGCCTTCCTCTCCTCGCTGGGCTCCTTTAAGAATGTGGGAGCATCTGTCAAAACATCCAGTGTAGATCCGGTGGGCATCTGTCACTGCTGTCAGATGAGCCCCGGAAAAAAGGGTGCGACTGCACACGGCCGTTGTGACAAAAGGCTTCCGGGGCTCAGATGATCATTAGCAATCTGAAACAGCGCTTGAGATACGGCTGACTTTGCACCCGTCACGGATCAGGACTCCGTTCTTTCCACCGCCTGCTAACAGTCACTACATCCCAATGTGGAAATGTAGGTATTACAAGGCATGCCAATGAATTGGGTGAGTTAAGGCCTGTCTGCCAGATTGGCATTCTTGGACCTATACTTGCTGCTGAGCGGTCATCAAATCCCAGCCTGGAAGGGCTTGATTGGGGGGAAATAGAATGGAAACTACTATTCAGGGTTTAGGGTTTGGCGTTTGGGGTTTGGGGTTTCCTCACATTTTCAACATGCCATGTCTGGCGGTATTTCTGGAGTCAAAATGCCGGTCGACAGCTCCTTGCCTGCGCGGGGAGACCAAGAAAAGCGACTCGACTGCACGAGCTTTCGAGAATACATTATAGGGTTTAGGGTTTAGGGTTACTAGGCTTTAGGGCTTAGCGTTTAGGGTTACTGTGGTTTATGGCATTAATATATGGCGGGTTCCCAAAATCTGAATGCCGGTTTGGTACCTGAATATTAGGTGCGGTAAAAGATGTTAAACCCAAAAGGGGCCCTTTTTTTGAGAAGAACCCATAGGGGTTGAATAGCTACATAGGGATATTATTGTCCATATGATGGAGAATCAAATGGACACGAAAATAGAAACTGAAATGGAAAGTGGTGTCTTCAAGTGGGGTTGTAGGGATAATTATGCAATGCAGGGGCCTGAATGGTTAGCAATGTCATGCTGATGTCTATTTGATGTACCCCTACCTGTTATACTCTTACTATTACAAGGAATCTGGGACCATAATATTTGTAACCTTCAGGCTCCTGTATTAATGAGGTGGACAACCAGTAGGAAGAATGGTGCAACATCTAACAGTTTAGGGTTTAGGGTTTAGGGTTTAGAGTACAAATCAGGAGGGTTTAAGTGTTTGTTGCGACCCTAAACCCTGAGGGATGAAGGGGCACCTGAACGGGACTGGAGCTGCAGCATGGCTCCCCGCAACCTACGGTGGCTACTAAAAATCCTGCATGACCCTAAGTAGCTTGTACCTTGGGAATAATGGTACTATAGTAGCTATAGTATACTAAGGTCATGCAGGATTTTTAGTATCAACAGTAGACCCACTGATTCCATCAGAGCCCAGGGCTCCAAATCTTGGACTTTCTTGGATTGACGACTGAGAATCAGTGGGCAGCAGACTTCAAACAAATTAAGCCGCTGGCCTACTTGGTCCTCCAAATCGTGGGCACCCTTTTAGAAGAGGTTTCTTGTTGCAGCCTGAAATGCCCACGATTTTCGGAAACTTCTACTGCTTGAGGCTGCGTGCAGGCTGGTGATCTCGCAACCTCCTCGACATCGAGGAGACTACACGTAGGAGGCCACTCGGAGTGTCAACCTCAGCAAGAGCTTTACGCAGCAATGGCAAGCCCAAGACACCCTTAACCTGAACCACATGATATTACTATAGTAGTTTCCATTTTCTTTACCATTATCCCTAGATAATCCCAATATATCCCATTTTCCATTATGGTCAAATCGGTTTCAATGTATACGCCCACAGCCCCAAGTCTCCCAAGGCTCCAAAAGCCAGCGAAGACAGTCTGAACTGCAAAGAATTCATGTGATGGGATAATTTTGCCTTTTTGGAGTCCTCATTGCTCTTGGTCTTGGCCCAACTACAGGAAACTTCTTTGAAAAGATCAGATCATGCCCCCCAAAGGGTTCAGGCTCATGAAGAATTGTCACAGGGCGGGTTGAAATGATAGAAAGGCCCATGAGAAGCGCCGGAAAAGTTAGCTTGGGCCCTGTGCACTCCGGTGGCATCTTCGATCTCCTGCAAGAGCCCACGTTTAGACATGAAACTTCCCAAACCTACAACATCCGCGTGCTGAAGGGATGTTGGCGAAGAGCAATGCTCGGCCAGGAAGCTTAGGTTGCGGAGGGGCAAGCCAAGTTGACCACTTGACCGAGTCAGAACCAGTCATGCCCATTGATAAACGCAATAAGATCTCAATGCTGCTTTCTATATATCTACTGTAGTATATTGGGTTATTTAGGGACCATGGAAAAGAAAATGGAAACTACTATAGTATATAGGGGTTATATATCTCGCAATCATGGCTCAGCAGTTCCCACACCTCATTTGCGCTTATGGCGTCAGGGCTGTAATCTCAAGCGCCGCCCTTTCCAGTTGGGGAGGTCGCAATGCACCGAGGCTTTGGGTAGCTCCTGCCTGGAGCTGGCTCATACTAATTGGGATAATGGAAAGGAAAATGGAAACTACTATAATGGGGCTACATAGGGTTTAGGGCTTAGGGTACAGTAAATCTTCAAGGCAACCAAGGCAGTATGCAAAGATGATGGCTTGCGATTCAGGGCTTGGATGATTGTCTCTGGGTCCAGCCATTAACGTCCAAGTCCATTCAAGGCCAACAGCACAAATATGACACGAGCCATAAGGGCGGGGTTATGTAGCGGAGTATCACTGGGGTTATTAAAGGGGATATAGCTCACATGAGGCTGCTTGGCTCCACTTCTTGTAGAGGTGACGAAGCGACCAGCAGATCGCAGGCTGTCACCGGGCAAGCATCTACCATGATGTTCTTCGGCCCAACTTACTTGCAAAACAGAAAGAAATTGTAACAAAATTGGTGTGGATGTCACGCATCATCAGTTATAGTGAAAAGCCTGTCTGCGTTTTGGTCTGTCCTGCTTCATCCGTTCTGGAGTATTGTGTTTTCCGTCAACAGCTCGAATATGCATCCCGACCTGCACCGGGCAGTCGTCAGCGCGCATGTTGTGAAGGGTCAACGGTTGGGTAAGGTAGTTGGCGAGCGCCATCAACACTCCAAACCCTAAACTCTAAAACCTAAACCCTAAACCCCATAATGTGCAGAGCCTGGAAAGCTCATGCAAACGCCAACCGACCTGCTGTGTGAGTATGGTGCATGACAACCTTCAGCAACTATGTGGCCAGGAGCTTCGGCCAGGTCTTGGATATAGGCAGTGCACATAATGTACTCCAACACGTCCCACTAAACCCAATCTATCCCAATATGTCCCAAGATATCTCCCAGTGTATCCCATTACATACCCCATTATATATCGCCATATACCCCTATACACCCCTATGTTGAGGGGAGAAGTGGATGAAGGAGAAGCCTCATGGAAAAAGCACAGCCCTCACTCTGCACTGTTTTATGGGGGTTTAGGGTTGAGGGTTTGGGGTTTTAGGGTCTTTTGGGGTACATTGGGGTATGTGGGTGTATGTATTTGGGTGTGTTGGGGGGTTTTTGGGGGGTACCTTGGGGAATTCGGAGGTACATGGGGCTTCTTGGGGGGCTTCGGAACAAGAAGAAATCGCCTGGACTACTCACATCTGTCAGGCACCAATGGGCAGGGGAATGTACTATCAACCCCTTCTACAGAGGCACAAAAAGCCAAAATCTGCTCTTGGTTTTTGGCTAAGTGGAATTATCTTGAGTTTTGGCCCTGTGTTTGAAGCTAACAAGACTCCCAGAAGGTGTGATCTCGGGCCTTGGTAGTACTTCAGGACCCATAGTGACGAACGGCTATCAGCTATCGCTGATTGCCAGGATGTGAGTATCCTTTTGAGGCAGCTCTCAAAATTGGGCAACTATCCAACCCGGCACGCTGATCCTAGCTGCCGGAGGTTCTTTTACGAAATCTCAGGGCTTTGTAACATGAGCTGAGGAGGACAGTCCTGGCTTAAGCAAAATGGGCACGACGTTGGCAGTGGAATCCTCACAAACAATTCCGTCTACTGACACACTTCTCCCTGATGAGATGCTATGCCAAAGTCATCCCCTGCCAGCATACATGGTTCCTTTAGTGCTTGCAGAATCCGAGCTTTCATCTCACAATGCCGAGGATTTCTTGTAGCCATTCTAAACAATAACACCTCCAAATCAGTGTGAAACCCTAACTAGCCCCCCAGTAATAGCTTCCACGTCATTGTTCATTGTCTTTTCCATTTGGTTCTCCACCACGCTACTTTCCATTATCCTTCCATTCGATTCTGCATCATTGGGGAGTACTGTCGCTAAATATGCATACATAACTGCTGTAGTAGCTTCTATTTTATCATCCATTGTCTTGTCCAATCGTTTCCCCATGCTTTGGAGGTCAAAACTCCATATAACCTGTATATATATATATGCATATACATAGTAGCCATTCCATTTCCCATGTGATGTTCATTTGATACTTCGTTAGTAGCAGTAATATCCCCAAACCCCAAGATCCATGGTCGTTGATCTTTCAATGTTGCTGTAACATTGGGAGTTATCTTGCCCCCTGGAAACCCTAAACCCCAAACCCAAAAAAAAAACACAAAACCCTAAGCCCAAAAGCAACTAGTATGATTCTTAGCCAGCACCCAGCACCTTGAGGCCCGCGGAGGCTCCCAGGCCCTCTACATGTTCGAGGTAAAGGCCCGCTGCCTTCTGGCTTCCAAGTCAGATCATTTCGGAAGGATGCAGGGTTTTGGACAGGTTAGGGTTGAAGGTAAGCAGATGATATCTTCAGTCTCAAATCGGGGTGGGCTCGTAATGGGGTGGGCATATTTAAAACAGTTGTCCTGCCGAATCAGCGAAGATACAAAAGGCATCACCCGAACAGGCCCGGACCCTGTACAACGTACGACTCATCCATAAACGTAGGCTGCTGGGTTGGCCCCTAAAACCCTGTGACAAATATCAGTATATAGGGATAATATAGGGTCCCTTATTGAAGCCATTAGGGAAAACATTAAATATCCCAGGGGCCTACCCAGGCTGGTGGTCAAGTTGAGAAGAGGAGACTAGATGTTGCTTTCAAGGGATTCAGAACCTGCATCATCTGTCATACGTTGACCCGCCATATTATTTCTGTCTTAGCGTAATGCAAACAGGCACAGGTTAAAACCAGGCTGGATCGAGGCCTTGGCTTCTACTTTGCTGAAGGTGGGTAATGCAAACTCCCTTAATTCCCACGCGCCTCATGTTCCGGAACAGTTAGGCGAAGCCCTAGAGGCATGCCCGGAGCCCGAGGCAATGTCCTGTCAGGACACGCAGACGATTGCTGTAAAAGACTTGAAACAAGCTCTGACGGCAACAACAAGAAACTCTTCCTCTCAACGTTCTCAAGAGTTGCAAGCAGTAGGGAGAGAACTTCACTAAAGAATCTTGAAGGTTTCTTGCTGGGCGAGAGGTCACAGCAAAGACAGGATTTCAGAGTTGCAGCTGTAGCGGCGGAGGCTCTCTGCGGCTTTGCGGGCCCAGTCACCCATGTCATGGGTAGGATGCGTGCTATCAGGCTTACGTGAAACTCATGAGAGTCCAACCTTGCAACAGAACGTGGGCACAGCTTGTTCTTTTTTGTTGGGCGCTGAAAAGGGGATGCACGCTCATTCCAACAGCACAGCAGAATGCTGAGGCAATGGCACACTCTGCATGGCTGGCCACTTGAAGCCTGCAAACAGCTTTCCTTCCGCACGCAGACATCAAACCCAAAGTGTCTCATGAAGGCTACTGTTTTCAAAAGGTGCCCATGTGCGGTTCCAGCGCTGAGCAAAAGCATGCTGCAGGCTGCTTCAGCCTCATAGTAAGCCAGACCACAAGTGCAGAAAATGTCTCCAGGCGATTGTGGCCCGTCATGTACCACAAGTTAAATGCATTTGTTCGGATGCTGAGCCTCTGTGCTACTTAACTGACCTTGAAAAGCAATTTGCATGCCCTAATTGACTTCAGCCTCCCACAAGCTGAGATGTGAACCTGAGCCTGCCCGGAACCCACTAAAAGCTGTCCTTGCCCCTGATGGATGGCCCGGCCTAGCTTCATGCTACCCTTGCTCTGCAAGAGCTCGGACGAAATCTGCTGAGAATCCTTGCAGAGCTTCAAAACTCATGGTCTGGTAGGTAGTTTCTAACTTGGGAGGGGCTCTGGCTGGAGGGCATCACAGCGAGGCCCCGGAGTCTAAAGCTTCGAATTGTATAAATTGGGGGGGGAGCGGGGTTTTCAATATCTCGTTTGCAGAGGTGTGGTTGGCATGGAGCATCAATGCTGCTTCCTGCCACCCTGAGATGGCGTTCTTGGAGAAATGGTTTAGGGTGCAGGGTTTCGGCTGTGGGTGGCTTTCAATACATGAGAGTGTTTTGGGGTATTTTGGGATATGTATGTAAGGGTATGCACCGAAGTATAGAATAAGAGTATATATATATATAGACATACATATGGAGTCCGGATTCCAAGACCAGATGCCCAACAGGTTTCCACAATCTTGCAATTGGCTAAGAGCATCCTTTGTCAGGGCTTTGATCGGGCAAGACGGACGAGCATTTAGGGTTATATGGGGATTAGATAGGGGTTATATAGGGATCTTGAAGGGATTATGCAAAGGTTATATAGAGGTTACATAGGATAAGCTAGGATTATGTAGAGGTTATATAAGGGTTGAGTAAAAGGGACTGGAAAAGAAAAGGGAAACTAACTACAGTTACTGTAGGTTGCCAGCAGATATGGTAGTTTCCCAAAATAGGGGGGGGATGGGGGGGGGCCAATCCAGAACCCAAAATACTGTAATCCTTATTCTGGCCCCAAAAAAAAGGAACCGCTAGTTTTGGGAAACCCCCGTATTGTATCATTCAAAATCTTCCTGGAATTCCCCATCATCCTGGCAAAGACCAACTATATGTATGTATGTGTATATATATATATATCTCCCTCTCTCTCTCTTGCTATTAATATTGCTCTACATATATATATATATAGATATAAAGTACTCTACATACATACCACTAGAAATACCCCTTTTTATAGTACTATATATAGCCAAGTACAACACAAATCGGGAAAGGCTAGCATTGCTGAAAGATTCTCACATGAGATGCCTAAGGTGCATGATCAAACTTTACTACTTATAATCCCAATATACACCCCATAGTCCCTATAAAACCCCTATATAATCCCTATAGTTTCCATTTTCTTTTCCATTATCCCAATATATAACCCCAATATTATAACCCCCACATATTCCTTAGTGTCCATTTCATTTTCCATTTTCTTTTCCATTTGATTTTCCATTATAGTAGTAATCCCAATATACCAACTCAAATCCTTCACTCCCAAGAGCAGGAGTCTGACATGCCAACACCCGTTCGTAATTGACAAGGCGCAACCCCCAAAACCAAAACCAAAACTGACCCAAACCCCGAACACCTCTGGGAAGAATCTACCCCCACACATATTGCACACGGTGTTGACAGAAACCCTTATGGGTTTGGGGTTTGGGGGTTTAGGGTTTTACGATTGCAAGAGAAGTGATACTTCTCATTGCTGCTGTGTGAGAACAGATACTTCTGATTGCTTTCATGTCTGCTGTGCGATGGCAACAACGCTCCGAAACATCACTGTTCTCGAGGATTCCTTATGTACTTCTGGCTAAGCTAATGAAATGTCTACTACCTTATGGCACCTTCCCCCCCTAATAAGTAAAGCAGCAATTTATCAATGTAATCGCGACTGCTAAGAAGCCTCAGCCACACCATTCACTTTGTAGAGGCCAAGTCCAGGCAAGAGCTGCCTTGCCAGATGCGGATGAATCTCTACAATCAGAAGCTTGAGTTCAGAACAGTTGGCGCATGGGTTAGGGGCTGAAGGTTTGGGTGTCGGGGCCATGACTAGGTCTTGATCTGAGAAGGAGCAGGAGAAGCCGCAGCCGCAGCAGCAGCAGCAGCAGTCGTCCGGCAGTAGCAGCAGGTGTATTGTGGCAACGCAGCGGCTTGAGCTGCATTGATCGTCCTGCAGCAGTGGTGGCAGAAGTGCAAGCTGCAAGACACATAAACTTTCATTGTAGTAGTTATGACAATCATGCAGCAACTGCGACAACAGCAAATCATCTGAATGCACGAGATCATGACAATCATGTTGACACCAATGTATCTGTCTGTAACTCCGTGCACTAGATAATTACACGGGTTAAAGCTGACAACACGATAAGCCGAACACAGCTAACACAAGTACTAGGATGCAGAATGACGCTGCAGATATTGCGCTCCAAGCAGCTTGGAGGGAACTGCTCTGTGATTCCACCTGATGTGAGAGCGAGTGCGATTCATCAGACTTC
Source organism: Symbiodinium pilosum (assembly GCA_905231905.1). Lineage (NCBI taxonomy): Eukaryota > Dinophyceae > Suessiales > Symbiodiniaceae > Symbiodinium > Symbiodinium pilosum. The sequence continues at coordinate 29,920 of CAJNIZ010013080.1, forward strand.
AAACTGCAGAGCGTTGAGATGACATTTGGCCCCCTTGCACAAGCTAAAAGGTCACACCTGGTGGTCGAGTATGTAGACTCATGGCAATCTTCCACACTGCCGAGCACTCCTTTCAACGCAATGCACCTAATGATACGTGGCTGCTCCACAGCTACAAATGCGGAAGGTTCCTTGCAAAGACTTTGAGGAGATTTTTCGTTGAGGCCATACGGTTCACAGGAGATGCGTTGCTTATACGGTCGGAGTTGTATGCAACTCAAGCGTCTGGCTAAAATCAAAGGCGCCTAGCTAGGGACAGTATACCACGTGATGCCTCCGGAGGGCACCCCAAGTACCCCCAAAGAACCCAGAGAAAAGAAATAGACGGGACGGGGCTCATTAACACCGAATGAGAAGAGAATCTTCTGAACATACAATACATCAATGGTGTGAAATCACCGGAGTGATTTTCAAACATTTGCTATTGACGTCCGGCCTCACCGCTTGACTGTCTGGCACTACCCGCACGACGATTGGCAGCCTTGGTCCGGTACACCTATAATCCCCCTAAAGTAAATAGAATATGGCTTCGGGTATTTTAGAAGAAGAACCCCATATACCCAATATTCTGTTTACCTAAGGGGGTCTATAATACGCGGTTTCAGGTTTAGGGTTTAGGGTACAGGGGCCTAGTGGCATCGCAATGAAGGAGAACCAACTGGAAAATGAAATGGGAACTGGGTCTATATTTGGGTTGATGGGAGTTGTAGGGCTCTGAATGCTTCCTAAGATCATATTGATGTCTATTTGAGGTACCTATACCGTCATCATAAGAGGAAAGCCAGGGCCATATCTTGGTTATTATCCCCAAAAAAAACCTTTACATGACCCCAGTTTCCATATGTCATTGTCCATGTTCTTTTCCACTTGATTCTCCATTATTGAGGTAATGATATTCCATAACTCCACATGAGGAGTTATTGAGGCTTCTACATGACTGCTCGTGAAGGCCTTCAAATCAAAAACCCTTTCCACCCCAATATGACCCTTCTTGCAAGGACCCAAACAGCCTCACAAGGTCAGGGATCAAGGAACTTGAATATTAGAGACATCAAAATTCTCCGCTTGAATCCAGAATAGCCCTGCACAATGGACAGTCCTCAGACATGCCAGGATGCGAATGTGCATGAACATTTATGAAAACAAAGCTGCAGAAGTCCAAAACTTGGAAGCCCACACAAAGAGGATACTGGAAGATGACTTGGGTTTTGGGCTCTTGGATCTCTTTGATTGGGGTTTTGACGTTGGGGTTAGCTATGTCCACGCTGTTGCTGAAAACCGGTCCACCCACAAAAACAGCGGATCACCAACCTCCCGCCAAAGGGCAACGGGTTCGTGAGGTCCAGCTCTAGGCCGAAGTTGTCGGTACCCTGCAACGGAGAGAACGGAATCACTTTGTTTGTGGAAAAATGGAGCCGTTGCATAGGATCGCATGTCTGACAAACATTTTGAGAATCTTGGGTCTTGATCCGGGCTTTGGAGTTTTATCATGGAATCACCGTCTTAAGGAACCCAAAGGTCACGCGACAGGTGAAATTGTCTTCAGTAGTCTTCAGAGTGTCGTACGAGTAGGGCTCATCATTGCACTTCCTGTGGCAAATTTGTTTGGCCCTGGTGATCCCTCAAGTGCTGAGTACCAAGAGTGACTGCCTCAGGGGTAAACTTGGACTTCCAAAGGCCTTCAGGTGAGTCCAAACCCTTCCGGCACAACAGCCCCAGCATGCACGCCGGATGTTCTTGATAAACGTTGACTGCAGAGTCCAAGCGCACGCAAGCAAGCAAGGTAGTGCGCAGGAGAACAGAGCATGCAACCCCCTCCACCCCCCAAGATGAACCCCCAACTTCCTATTCGAGAACACATGAAGCCAAGATGCCGCAGCCATCTTCCAAACCTGGCACAAATGCGAAGGCATGGGCGCTTCATGTGCCCTGAAGGTTTTTCATCCGGATGCCGATGCATGGCAACCTGATTCAACAACACGCTCCATAACAACGATTGTCGATTACCATATATACCTACTACTTACAGAACTTGATTACTGGGATCGCAATAGCAGCCGTTCTGAGTCTAAAGCCGAAACTCTGGTCCCTTCAGCATGTGCGGACTTTTCGGCTGCCCACAAGCTCAACTCCTGATCGCGTGGGGCCAGGACTTCCGACCAACCTTAGCTGATTGAACATCACAGCTCAAGACGCTGAGCTTTTCCAGGGAATTTTTCATATACAGTGGCCCTTCTGGGGATTTCCTGCCAAGTGGTATTAGAAGGAAAGCCTCGCAGAAACATTTGTACGTAAGTTTGTTGAGAAAACCAATGGCTACTGCACCCCTAGAAAAGCAGTATATCGGCTTTATAAAAGTACCTTTCAATACCCAAATCTAAGCCGTCAGCACAGTACCTGTCGTCATAAAGCTGAAGTACCCCTTTTCAGAGCCGCTTCCGTATGTTGTTGATCCCATCCTAATGACGAGCCGCTCCAACCCCCCAACCCCTATGTAAAAGTCCCGCCATTAAATTACGGTAGTATACGTTGGGTAACACGTTTGCTTTGAGGTTTGACATAGGAGAAGGGACTATCCATGCAAGAATGCCATTTGCGACCAAGTACTCGACTCAACCTCACAGCCAACTTGACGCCACATCAAATGGAATCCGCCTGCGGGCAACGACTCCATGTATGAGAACATCAGAAACCCCTGCTTACGTACCCTCATATGGGGGATTGTCAAAATTATGGTCCCTCTTTGGGTCCCCTAAATTAGGCCCGTATTATAATAGGGACCCAAAAAGGGACTATAATTTTGACAATCCCCCATATTCTTGTATAACAGCATCCCGAATTCCTGTACTTCACAGGTCCCTACTTCTCTGTGCATCGAGGCAGGGACATCTCAAATCACAGAGTACAAAGAATATCATCTGAAGGGTGCTGTTTTGTGGGAGCCCAATGCACGGCCCCACATCTACAGTTTTCAAGAGCTCATGACTTACTGGAGGTTAGTAAGGAATAAGGGAATACATTGTATTGGCACTTATCGGAATGAGGACCTACACAAGTTGTGGCGACACCCTGGGTTGTGAGAAGGGCTCCGCCCCAGGATCCAATCCCAGCTCAAGTCACAATCAAGACCAGGTGAATGCCTGTCTGAGATCACCTTCCCGCAAGTTATGCCTTGACCCACCAATATTTGAAGCCCGACATCTAGGATGTGCAGAGTTCTGCCAGGCGTTAGTGCCACTGAAAGTGCGGAAGAGTCCAGGCCCACACCACGAGTCGTAGGCCTCCCCATGACAAGGGTCTCCACTTTGTTGTAGGTTTTGCCACCTTCGGTGCATCTGCTCCTGCCAAGATTGACTCCATTATCACCATTGTCCTTCGCATAACAAATTCTGCAACCAGATCACGGACCGGAAAGAGTTGAGTTCTAGCTTTTCGGTCTCTATTTTGCCGCTTAAACCAGCCAAGGTCCTTGTTGACATAGTGATCTAGCACCAGCGATCCACCATCTGACCGTCCTGGGATGGGGCTTGCTTGCTTCAAGCTGTCCTAGTTAGGCTTGTGGCTGGGAGCAGTCGGCCTTGAGGTCAGAAAGTAAGGAATATCAAACTATCACGTCTATTCTTAGGGTTTTAATTCTTGCTCATATTGCTATTACCATAATTGTAAAGCATTGCCGCGGCTCGGGGCCAGTTCCCTTGGTGTTCTCCTTTCCTCTGGTTGTTCCTTGCGAACCCACCTTTTTTCGAGGACACACAAGTCTTGGCTTGGGGAATCAAGTCCAAGCATCAGGGTTGGAGGAGCAGAAAGCTAGTTTGGAAAGTGTCAAGGGCATGTGATCGAGCCTAACCGTCAATCGTAGTTTCATTTGTCTTTTGAATTCTCCTTCCTTAACCCCTATAGTACACCACCCGTATAGTATACCCCTACTCAACCCCAATGTATCCCCCTATAAACTCCTGTAAAAGGGTACTCAAGAAGACGCTAGAAGCGGCAACAGGGACTCTGTGCAGGTGCAATTATGCAGGCAGTCACACGCTCGTGAAATGTCAGAGAACAACTGAGCTGTAGTTTAAACTCATAGTATCCCTCTGAATAACCCCTCTAAACCTCCCTACATTATCCCCAATATAAGCTCCCTTTCTAAGGAGTCTAGACAATAGACCAAAGCTCAACTGAAGCTTGCTTCCTGCCACGCTTCTGCAGGCATCGCCGAAGATGGATAGGGGCATGCTCAGTCGCTGGTGGTCGACAGCCTGTGCATCATGACAGGTTTGATCAAGAGCTTGCAACTCCGATTCCAGCAACGCAGGCTTCAAAGCACCGGAACTCTGTAGTTCTGACCTTGTTCAGTAATTTTCTTAAAATTGATGCCTGCGCAGCCTGAAGGTGTAGATGGCAACATTGACATTGACGCGAAGGTTCAGGGTAGGGTACGAACCACGGGTCCCCGATGTGGACAACTGGATCCCTAGCATACGCATTGTACATCCTCCTTTCGTGCTGTTAGTGTGGTAGGCCCGCAGCGTTCCTTTACGACACGTTCATCTGTTGGCGGATGCCAGCAACACTCTCAAGCTAAAAAGTCTTACCGTCTGCATTGCACGTGTCCCTTCGAAGGATGGGTTGGAAGGAAAGATGCATGCATATCCCTGATTTCCACATCTTGCTACGCTTCGGCTCCTGCCTCCAACCAGAAGCCAACCTTGGGATGCCAATCTCCAACAGAATTGCAGCAAGAATCCAGAACAGCACGCCCAGACCCAAAGCTTAAGGCATCAGTCCAAGCACTGGGTATGACAGCATGCAGCTTCTCCGATGTCTGGGAACCCTTCGAGATGCCCACGCTGCTTACGAGGCCCCAGTAACATCTTTCTGCCCTCTAGGCAGCAAAGCGCGCATGACTGCCAACGTGCGGTTACGCATCTTTCGGGAGAGACCCTAAGCTATGCTGCAGCATGCACCACCTTTCAGTACTGATGCTCTTGATTCGTGTAACACAACGACAGACACTGGCAGATGGCATCCCCCTTTGCCCCGTGGAGTTTCCAGCCCTCAGCCACGAGAATCTCACCACCCCCAGCAAGCACATTAGCGAATTGTCTTGCTGTCATGTTCCTGGCGCAGGCAGGTTGGCCGAAAGGGTTCTTCCAGAGCCAGCAGACATGGTCAAGATCCTGACCACATCTCCTGCTGCTCCGACTGCCAGCGGTGTGAAAGCACTTTCGGTGACAACCCCCACGTTGCTGCCCTACACCCAGCCAGCCGTGTTCAAGCCTCCAGCGATGATGCCTGGAACATCAACCGCGCCCAAGAGGCTCACGGTACGGGGCTGGAGTGGGATCCAAAAAACCCATCGGCTCCTCTGAACCTTCATGCAAAAACATTATGAGGATGATTGATGGCTTGGGTTTTATTGTGGTCGGAAATGGGCAGATTCTCGACAGAGGTTGCCCAAAAGGTCGTAATGGAGCATGGGATTCCCTACTCAGGATCTTATGACGCTAGCTATATGAACTATCCGAATCTGCAACAGAAGTTTCCAGCCTCTGTCCCAGGGAACCTTGAAGGTGGCTCACTGAGCTCACATCCAAGCCCCAAAGCTCAAACCACAGATCAATGGCTTTCTCCGCAAATGGGAAAAACAAAGAGACATGGCTACCTTGCACGGTCGATTCGAGACACGACAACGACCACAACAACGGCAACAATAACGACAACAACAATGACAACAGCAGCAGAAGCAGAAGCAGAAGCAGAAGCAATAACAGCAGCAGAAGCAACAGCAGAAGCAGCAGCAGCAGCAGCAGAAGTCCTACTGAAATTGCGCCTGGGATATGTTACGAGCACCATCAAGTTTGACAAGAAAATCCTTGGCATTGCACAATGTATTGCCACCTTGCGGCCGCGACATCCTCTTGCGGTAGCTCGGTGAGCCCGGGAAGCGCAGCATCCTCCACGTCTGTTTCCCTACACCCCACCAGGGCTTCTGGATAGCAATATGTGGGGAATGTGAGTAATTACTCATGAACCAGAAGGGGAAGATAATTTTCTGTGCCAGCAGCGTGGTTGTCGGAGTTCGCTCAGCGCTCAATGTAGATCCCAGAAAGGATTGAGGGTGCAAGAATTCAGAAACCAGAGAAATCAGAGAAGAAGGCTCATTGCGATTTGGGGATGTTGGGGGTTCGCCTGCAGAGTGCAGGCTAATGACGAACAGAATCCGCGGCGAACCCATCTTCTCAATTGAAAAAAAAGGGCCAGTGGCAATTCCCTGTCAATGCAATCCATGGAGAACAGCCTCGGCGTTGTGATCCTTCTTTCTGCGAATGTCCTGAGGCACCAGAGACGTAGCGACTGGCATTTCATTCAGTGGTAGCAGTGGTAAGTGACGAGCTATTGTTAGCACAAGGACCCAAAGAACTATCATGTAACACAGGTATGGCGCATCAACCTCGAAACTCATGCGTGAGGAAATACATCTTGCAAGTGCAGCTCGTTCCTGTGCAACCCACATTAAGGGGAGAGCCAAGCTTTAGGGCACTTTGGAAGTCCAACAATGCAATAGCTTCCATTTCCTTTTCCAGTCCTCTATGTACCCCTCTATAACCTTTTATAACCCCAAGATACTATAGTCCGTGGGATTGGTGCTCAGGATGCTTCAAAGTCAAGGTGTCCTTACAGGTCCCGAATATGTGGGATGAGATCCAAGCTCAGGGGGGTTTAAGCTAGACAGACCTTCCATCCATGAAGAATCCTAAATGGTAGTTTCCATTCTCTTTTCCATTATCCCTGTATATCCCCTATATAAGTCGGCGTTGGGAAAAAGCCTTTGCCCAGCCTCTGACAGCAGGCTAATGTAATTACCTAGGCGGACAGAGCTTTGAGCCTTCGAGGTTGCGGGTGGTGGGATCTTGCTCTCTGGACATCGGCAAGACTCTGCAGTTTTATTAAGATTCCGTGGGGCTTTTGTGATTTTTGTGTTTCCATCGATATGATTTTGGTTTGAGCATGGACGTTCTGGTAAGCGCATGCACTGTACAATGGGTGTTGTTATTGTTTGGGCAGGGCCCCCAAAAGCAGAAAAACTTTCTAACGCAATCTTAGCAAAGCAAACAAGAGCATTCCATGCCTGCTCGTTCATACGACTGGTCCGCATCACTTTTGCTCAATCGGGCTTGTCGGAAAGAACGAGAGCCGTTTGCACTGCCCTTTCTGCTTGAGACTTGCTCAGCATTGTCGCTGCAATGCCCACTGCACAAGCTGAACCTGTTGGTTTAATCCATTCTCGAATCGCGGAAGCAAAAGCACAGTGGCACCTACCCACCTCAAAATCCGAAGCCCTTCTAAAGACTTTTAGCTGCTTCAGGAATCAAGGTTCAAGTTTCCTTCGCCAGGCTGCAGAGGTCGCGAGTAAGGAGGTAGCCGCAGCCAGGCGTGTAGACTGGGTAGGTGTCCTAACATGAACATGACACTTACTCTCTTGAAGTCTTGTTGAAAGTGCAAACTTCACATGTGCAATCACGACAGATGACCTCGTGTAGTCGTGTCTGAAGGGATACCTTGAGATATGCTGACATCAACATGCTGTAGGAAGGCTTGGGGATGCTGGACACGTCCCCTGCATTACAGAGGGTTCAGTGCCATGCTGACACTACCTCTCAAATACTGGCAAGTCCTGGCCGGTGAGCTCCGTGAAGATCTGGCTTTTAGGGTTTAGGGTTCAGGGGAGGGTTTAAGGTTTAGGGATAAGGGTTTGGGGACCAAGGCTTAGGGAACTCTAGGGTTTAGGGTTTAGTTGGCTTTTCCAAATCGGGGGTACTGGGGATATAAGAGGATAAAATCCCAATATAAGGCATTTGGCATGAGATCCCTTCTTCACCGACATGGGGGTTTATGGAGATGTAATGGGAAAGTTGAAGACAAAATGGAAACTACTTTTAGGGTTCAGGGTTTATATTGAGGTCCCCTAGTTGGGAAAACTACCCAATAAACTTCCAGCGATCTTTAAACCAGCAGGCTTCCTTGGAACATACTACCCGCAAAGGGGTTTGCATGGGTGCTCGTGTTCAGACTCGAAGCCGCCAGGTGAAAGAGAAGTGGAAAAAAGACAGACGCTGGCAGAACGCTTCACCATCCAGGCCCTTGTACGTAGGCCTCAGCCAAAACATAGCTTATGCGTACGCCCCCCTCTCCGATCTCCTCTTACCAGGGTGGCCGAGATTCCCTCCGGCTGTTCTCAACCCCCAATGCCCGAAATCGATTCCCCACAAAACCTCTCAAAACCCGAATGCAAAGCCATCCCACCCATCCCCCAAATTCCAAGCTCGCCTCATCTCGGTTCTGTGCGCCTGCGTACGTTTGTGGCTTCCCATGTCTCCGGATCTCTCCCGCGTGGACGCCATGCCTCTTGGGATGATGCGGCGGTGGGGAGGGGGGAGCAGTTCAAAATTCGGAAGCAATGTCCTGACCTCTGGAATCCAGATATTATCAGCTGCCATCATTGCGGGACTCAAGACAGGGCACCCGACAAAGTGTGTCTGATCATTTTACCATAATCCGTGTCATGTTGAAGCCTGCGCGTCCTGATGGAAATCGGAATGAGATGCCTACTCCAGCTGCATGGAGCTTATCATCAGGTACCGTAATGCGAAGGGTACCCGAGTATGTGAGAATTTGCCCGGCAACGCAGTATCAGTACCAGGTGATTAACTTGTAGTTTCTTTTTTGGTGAACTTGTCAAGCTTAACTGCCGACCTCTTTTGGCCCCAGGATCAGACTCCATGCAGGGAGGTGGAGGAAAGGGCATTGTGCACCCCTTATACAACCTATGCCAAAGAAACTATGGTGTTGCTAGTACGTGGGTCTTCAGTGATGCAAGAATTCCTCCTGCAATGGCAAGCCCACCTACACTGAAGGCCCGGTTGACCTTGCACCCCAACATCAGAATCGTAGATGAACGGAGACTCTGTTCAAAGGAGGCACTAGAAGCAGGGCTGGCAGCACCAGCTGCAGTTTGAGACAAGTTTCTGCACAGAAAGGGGAGTGGCAGTAATAACGCTGGCAAAGGCAAGGAACATAGCAATCAAGCATGAACATCACCATCCCTAGGTATCCCTAGTCTCGATTATCACTGCCTCGAAAACAGGCGGTGGCTCTCCGCGAAGTCAATCAGGCGATCGAGAAAGATCCAAGAATCCGTATCCTTGGGTTCCGCTTGAACAACAGCTTACTGGTGGTCAGTAAGGAATAAGGGAATACCATCCCTACATAATCCCCATATAATACATTCCCATATTCCCTACTAACCCCCAGCAAGACAGGATACGGCATTTACCCTTGATGCTGACGGGTCTGGGACGCCCATGTTGAGACTGAACCAGGCTACATGGGCCTACCATCCAAGATGCCCAGGCAACCTGCTCCTGCAACTCGCATGAGAGACTCAAATACAGTTCTGCTATGCAATTCCCGTCTCGCAGACCATCTAAGCCACTGATAATATCTACTTCAAGGGTCATTAGGAGGGACCCCTACAAGGGACCCCTAATCCCATTACCATATATAGCCCTTATATAGTAATTATATAACCCCTATATTCCTAGGTACTCCCCGT
>CAJNIZ010013080.1:40277-63883 GCA_905231905.1 Symbiodinium pilosum
AGCACGAACGAAATTATGGTTTGGGCATGGATGCTCTGGTCATCGTATGCTCTTGGAACACGTACGAGATTATCATTTGGGGATGACTGGAACTGGGCTACGAGGCAGGATTTTGTGCGCGTATACTATGTAGTTGGAACACGGGTCATATAACTAAAGCCCCAAAAATCTTAAAATCTGCACGAAAACACACGGCAATATTTGGCCCCTACTCCAACTACCCGTGTCTCAAGTTCTTGCGGGTCGAAGATGACAGTTCAGGAAGCAGAGGCCCTGAGTTGTGCAACTTCACCTGAGCCATTGTCTAAACTCCTAGTATCCCCCTTAATAAGCCCTATAGTAGTCCCCTATGTAATCCCCTATATATCCCCCCTTTAAGGAGTTTAGACTATAGTTCACCTGGTTCAGCCAAGAGGAATGGTGACAGCAGGTCATTCCTGTCTCTACCAGCTGCGATATATCTGACAAAATGCTTAGACCCTCTGAAATTCCCAACAATCTCAACCCTGAAATTAACAACCCAAACCTCAACCCTCAATCCTAAACCCCTAAACCCCTAAACCCTAAACAAGCCCAGAATCTCCATTCTAGGAACCCTGAGGTCGGAGCATATCGGATCCCTTGGCGCACTTTGTGCGCCAGATTTTCGTAGGCACTGCTACACCTGAGTAGTGTTTTTTTTGTTAAACCATTTTAGGGTTTAGGTTTAGGGTTTAGGGTAATATTCCTTAAATAAAATACTATACCCCAAAAGGAGGATATAATCTTACTCTACATTGGGTACCATAGTATCCCCAAATAAAATACTACTCACCTGAGAGTAGCTGATCCCCAGGTTCAGAGGGTCTTTGCTTAGGGCTTGGGGTTTAGCGTTTAGGGCTTAGGACTTAGTCCAGGGTTTGGGGTCTCAGGTTTAGGACCTAGTCCAGGGTTTGGGGTTTAGGGTTTAGGACTTAGGACTTAGTTTAGGTTTGCGGTTTAGGGACCATTTCAAGTTGCAGTGTCTTTTCCATTAGACTCTCCAGTATCACCCTGGATGCCCGAACCTTGTCATATCCCTATACCCCTGTAAAGGGACCAAGACTCAGTCTAGGGTTTGGGGTTTAGGATGTAGGATGCAGGGTTTTCCACCGTTTCTTTTCCATTTGATTTTTCATCCTTGGGATAGTATTCATATACACTCGTTCGAGCATTGTCCCTGTATAACCCCATCTTCACCCCTATTGATGTAGCACTAATATATATATATATATTATACATACATACATACATACATACCTACCTACATACATACATACATACATACATATATCATTATATCTATTTATCATTAAATATCTATCTATCTATGCTATGTACCCTTTCAAGGGCCTAATCCGAAAGGCCTCAAAGTTTCGGGAACCCACATCCTGGCCAAGCTGAAACCAATGGCTACCAGTCTGCTTGGGTATATAGGGGTTTATAAGGCTAAAGTTGTAACGGCTAAATGGGAATATCACCCAAGCTACCACAAGGTTTAGAGGTTTAGGAGTGGAGAAGAAAATGAAAATTACTACTATCTAGGGTTTAGTGAATGGACAAGAACATGAAAACCACTACTACACTCTTGGCAAACATATTGGCACTGCTAGAGGGATAGAGACTTAAACAGAGTTACCAGAACAAAGGAACCATCTTGTTTACCTTGTACCCATATTGTGGTACAAGGATTTGAGCTCCCGAATAGCAGCCTCTGCATTGAGTTTTGTGAGCTCCCAGGAAAAATCTTCGGAGGCGTCCAGATCTAAACTGTGGACCCAAAGCAATAGGTGCCAGCTTGAAAAGCCCTGAAACTCATGGAAATGCTCACCGGTTCTGAGTACCCCTACCCCGGAATCCTCTGACCTCGATACCCTAACATCCCAGTCAGAATTCATGGGGAGGGCATCTGCTGTCTCGCTTCTAGTCTTAGATCCTTACAAAACTCAAGGGTCTCAAGACAAATGCCCTTCCTCAGCAAACTTCCCGGGCAGCTTACTTCGGCAAGATGGCAACATCCTCTTCCGCTTCCTTGGGAGCTTGGGAAGAATCATGTTATCAAGGATCTTATGCCATATGCACACAGGAGCATCGTGCTTGAAGGGACTGTGGCACGCGTGATGAGCTTAAAGGATCCTGTATTCTTAATCTTGGGAATTCCCCTGCATGCTGCGTGAACTTATCAAGGCTTATGCTCGGAGTCAAAGGCAATTCGCATTAGGCACTGGCTGTTCATGGCCGGGCACCAACCGCTCATTGGCACGACCTACTCGTACCAAACATTTTCATACGCCAAGAAGTTCTTCACATTCCTTGCAATGGAGCTTCACGAATATTCATAACTGAAATCGTGTTCCTTTCGAACTTTGCACACGAGTCCAGGGCTCAAAAGTCTCTCAGCCTGAGCACATGAGATTCAAGCGTGGCCGCAATGTGTCAAGCTTAGCTGAAACGTGACAACATGCACTGACCATCAGAAAAGTCATACAGCCACCACAGTGCTGATAAAAACTGGTGGATTTTCATCCTCCTCGGCGGGGCAATAGGGATTACTTGTGCTTCAAGAGGAGAAGGACCTACCATCAGAAACCATCACCCATTCACCGTCAAAGCTGCGTCGGCTGCTTCATCGCCCAGGAGGAAAAGGTATTTCACAGTACGGTTGCTTTTGCACCTGTGGCACAAGTGATGTCATTTATATCTGAAGCAAGACTGGGATTTCAAAGCGACTCTCCTCGCATGGTTGCTGGCAAGCGTTTTCTAGAAACTGGGTATCCAGGATTCCCACACTTCATGCAAGATCTACACGATGACAACTCATTACCGATCTTGTATACAACAAAGGCTGCTGGGACGCCCACCTCGCACAAAGATGGGTTTCGGGATCGATGTCCTGCGTCCAGGTTTCCCTCACCTGGGCTGTTGTGACAACATACTTGACTTCCCCAGAGACGTCTGTGTATCTCACTTGTAACCGCGCATGAGTCGCAAAACTATGGCGCCCTTATCTAGGGATGCGGGAGAACTGTATCGATCCCAGAAATGCGCTTCAAGTACGCATTTAGCAAAACCGTAACCAGCATTATGATGAGGGGATGGCATTTTTGAGCATGCCCTGTATGCATTTCTTTCAAGAACCTCAACAACAAGTAGTCAGTTTTCTATGTGCCGCCAAGTCTCAGCGTCCATGCGCTGCTGGTCTCGGGTTGCACTGGCTGGGATGACAATGAGCAAGTCATAGTGCCTTGAACTTAGTGGGGGTTAGTAGGGAGCATAGTGGTTACATAGGGATTTTATTGACCACCAGTAAGTTGAAATCGAGAGAGGAAAGAAACATTTGGGGCCCTTCTCAGGTGCTGCTCTGCCAATGCAAGCCTGGAATTTGTCTTTAGCCCAAGAGTAAAGGATGCTTATGCAAACCGCATAAACTTAAATCCTGTTATCACTCGATCCCACTTCCCTACGTACAAAATTCTCTGCCTCAACAGGCTGCCTATGCCGGCTTCCATGTCACTGTCCATGTAATTTCCTCTTACTGTCCATGATCAAGTATTGGATACTGGTGATACCACCTTTGTCTGTCTGAATGCTCCGCAGCCTCTGCCTGACTGGACCTCCAAACAAGTTGAGTTGCGGCTTGTAGAAGGGTGCTTCTACAGGTTGCGAAGTAAGGGGCTTGCAGATAGGTGTTCCTCCTCTTTGGTCCCGGCATGGCTGAGGTGCATACCCTTGCACTCTTGGCCACAAATCTGACAGTTTTGCCCACGTTCCCCTTCCCAAAGCTTGCTTGCAATGGACACTTGCTTCCAATCAAGGACCAAACCTATAGATCCCCTGGTTTCCATTTCATTTTCCATTTTCTCTTCCATTTGATTCTCCATTGTTGGGGTACCCTCTATATAAAACCCCTATTATAATATAGTAGTTTCCATGTTCTTTTCCATTATCCCTATATAACCCCTACGTAACCCCTATTCCTGGAGCCACCCCAAACCACAACTTCTCAGTCCGGCAGCTGTTTCTGTGGCTCCTTTCCTTGGTTGGGCGATTATCGTCCCCCTTGATTAGATAGAATATGGCTTTGGGTATAGTATCATAAGATCCCCATATACCCCATATTGCATCTACTTAAGGGACTATAGGCTCTTCCAGGGGGGCTTCCCTTGCATAGCAATGAGTCCAAGGCGAGCACTAGGTCCGCGTTCGATTGCTAGGGCTTAGTATGCAGATGCCCACAAATAAAGATTGGAGACCCCCTCCCAAAACATTTTATGAGAATGACCGAATGACCCCTGAATGCCTGAACTCTGAACCCTGAACCCATGACTACAAACTCGGAGCAGCAAGCCAACAACTTCTCAGCCACGAAGCGAAGCAGCTGTGACCTGCGTTCAGCGTGCGGCTTTCTCGGGCTGCCCTGAGAAGAGTATAGGGGCTCTCTGGATGTTTCTGACAAGGGCAGCGCGACCGAACCCTTCCCAATGAAAGGCTGAAGACGCGCCCGCACTCCTGCCTTTGCCTACGATTTTCCCTACCAAGTTGCTGACGCCTGTGTGAAGAAGGGAAATGATACTGTAGCTGGAAGGAAATATTATCGTGAACCTTTTATCCGCCCTTCAGTTTAAACCGGGATCCCAACATTCTGATGCTCTTCTTTGGGGTCAGAACTTCCACGTTCTTCTGAAAGCTCGGAGTCCTCAGTCTCGAAACTGCTGGAGCACACAAGCTTCTTAACAACATGAAGCCTGGAGGTAGCTAGCTCACATCAGCTTGTGACAAACCAGACTACTTCGTGCCTTTCTCGGCCCTCGAGCTTTCGAGCTCTCTACTCTGCTCAGCCTCAACTTCAACCTGGCATCCTGAAGTTCACACCAAGTCGTTCAGGCTGAATTCTACTGGTTTTTGCTGGTGTCACCTCTGCACCCCGTTCATCAAGACATGACAGGAGTTCTTCCAGAGTCCAGATGGGAACCATGGTATTGCGAATTCGAATTACATAATTGCATGTTGCCCTGAGTATGCCTGCACACCGTTCCTCCAGATCACATGCTGATCGCTTTAGAGATATTTAGTTTCTATCAAACCCCCACGAGGGGTGTATGCAAACAATATCCTATTCCACACCGCAATGCTCCAGTAAGCACTTTGGCATAGATTTCCAAAACCATGTAGGATAGGACTTGTTTCTTTGGCAGACTTGACTCTTGTAGAGTCATGAGCATGTGAGGCACGCCCAGAAACACATCCCATGTCAACGTTCACCTATATTCCTCAAAAAACCGTTCTACACTAACCACACCGACAAGGAAAACCATACGTCAGGTAGAGCCTGTGCAGCTGGCTTCGGCCGGCACTGTCGACCGACACCTGGTCAATTGTTACGCACACAAAGGACAAGGACAAATTTGAGGGAGTCCGAAAAACCTAAACTTCAAACGCTCAAAAAGTCCACGCGCACTACGGAAAACATCTGCGCAATTCTTACTGCCTTGCTACACTTCTTCAACGAATTCAACGACTGCCAGGAGCATCGTCTCTTCTGCTATGCTTTTGACCCCCCAAATGAAACCCAAAGAGTTCAAGCAACACGAGGCTGTGCATGTTAGGCTACGCGGCCACAACTGCCACCACCGCCACCACCACCAGCATTACTGCTCTAAGAACAGAGGGTACCTGGATCGAGGGACCTGGATCGAGGTTCCATCTACCAGCGCGCAGAGCACCGGAAAACACCAAAGAACACACCTGAGCAGAGGCTTAGAATCGTTGAGTGCGTCTTTGGTGGTTTGCAGTCGGGTCGCAACTGGGTTGTTCGCCTTCTTTTCTTCTTCGTGTGGACTGTTGTCGGCGATAGGAAAACTCAGGTAAATGCACCGGATTCTGCTTCTCCAATCTACGAGGCATGATTCCCCCACCTGGTCAGTCGGTCTGCGAGGCAACAGGTAACTGTGAGTAGGGTTGGGATGGCCACTCTTTGGGTTTGGAGCTTTCCTGGGTATACCAGAGGAACAGCTTAAAGCGGCCCGAAGCTTTTTGCGAAGCCTGTCTGGGGCTTACAGGAATCTCATTTCTGAAGTAGTTGCTTGATTCATGATGCAGGCTTTGACGAAGCGTGCATGATATATGTCAGCAGTTCACGCATGGAAGCCTGATAGTTGCAAATTGCCTCAATAGTCGAGCAGACTTTCAGGGCCAATAGAAGCAAATGGGGATAGGCTATCGCCTCAGGCTATACTTCACAGAGGCCCCAAGAGCTTCTAGGCGAGGAAGTGATTGGGGCGGAAACAAACAGCTTCCACCATGGTAGCACGCCGTGAGAATCACAGCTGATGTCAGCCCAGGCACTGTCTTTGGATCAGGCCTGATATAGCCATGGGGCCTAAGGCCGCAGGAGCCACCGGTACAAGGATAGGGCAATTCTGACGCCTTCATCCTCTTTCCTTCTGCTCCTATCCACCTTACGGTTGATCAAATACATATACACCTCTCTCTCCGACATGTCTCCCAGATTGTGATGTTTCGTTCACAAGGATACGTGACACTGTGCCCCAGCGATGAACATGGCACCCTGGTTTGAGCAGAGACGGCCAAACGGACTGCATTCTCGAAAACCCATCCAGAGAAACTAGTGTCTGAAATATTCTTGTTGCACATGCAAAGACGTGTCAGCAGGTTCAATGCGAGGAGTATCACAACAGCAGGCCTGATCTCAGGCCCAAGTAGAGCTTTGAGATACCAGGGCGTTGTGACAAAGAGCTATGCTGGGATGCAGCTGCCACAGTGCTAAGAAAGTAGGATTCAGAACTGGCTTGCCATTGCACGCGTCTTACTGTTGCTATTATTGTTATGACTACTGGAGCTCAGTTCCGACTTTTGATCGCGAATGGCTTTACAAGAAAGTCCCGTGAGCGACGGCTCTCGGCTGCTGCATGATCCCTAAGCCCTAGGCAAGGAAAAACGGCTACCAATCAGTCCTTCCAGCCCTGCTGCAATATACAAGATGTCAAGGTGCAACACACAGAGCGGGCACCTCTATCTCAAAGGCTTCCGAATCAATCTCGGTGTACGGAGCGTCCTCTTGGCATCTTGCGGCATCACTCCCACTGAGTGTCAACATCAAGAACGGATATCCTCTGAAATGGTAGTTTCCCTAAATTGGGTCACCCCAATTTAGACCACTAGATACTATAACTAGAACCCTACCCCTAATTTCGGGAACCCTATGTCCCATTGCGCTTTTATTTTGGGAAACCCCCAAACTTGCCTCCCCTGGCTTCACATTAATAGAGTCCATGACTTTGGATTCGGGTCTTCGGGCAAAATTCCAGTGCAACCAGGTTTTAGGGCTTAGGGTTTAGTGGCAACAGGCCAGAACCCTAAACCAAAACCCTTACATGGCTAAGTCTTCGGTGGGCCTTTCCAGAAAAAAGGCTCTGACCTGAGCACTGAACTGGCGGACGTAAAGATCAAAGCGACCCCCGACCTAAACGCACAAAGGTTGGGGGGGGGATTCCCAAAATTTGGGCTACCTTTTTGAGGGTCCCATTAATAAGGATTAGAATATTTTGGGCGTACATTGGGGTCCACCTATTTAAGGAAACTACCAAATAAACGCAGAATATATATATATATGTATATATATATACCCCATTAGAATCTAGTAGTTTCCATTTTCTTTTTCATTATCCTCATATAACCCCAATATAATGTGATAGCTTCCACTTTTCCACTATCCCCATATAACCCGAGGTTCCAAAAATGGGCCCCTTTTTGGGGAGTCCTCATAACTAGGATAACAATCTGTTGGGCTTAAACATTAGGGAACCGTATTTTTGGAAACCCCCATTTGTGAGGTCCTGCAGAATCCCGCGTCATAGCGAAAACCCCAGTCAGACCCCGACTCTCTTGTCTTATCTCAGCAAGCCGACACTACGGTTGAGCTGTCCTCCTCGTCGATTCGGTACAGTGCAAGCTCCTGGAATACACAGGACGCATGGATTGCTTAAATCCAGTTGTGTTTGTAGGGGGGGGAGGGGAGGTTGTTTCTGTTTGTGCTTTCTGCAGAACCATACATGACCACTTCACTTTCTGACTATCCCATTCTGTTAGACTACAGGGCCTACCTTCTGGGCCCCCTCAAACTGATTACTTCCAGCTCGAACTTCATGGTCTCCTCACGCTTCTTGAGCTTGGAGGCCACTTGGTCCTCCTAACGCGCAAGGTGAAGTCTCCGTCTAACACAAGCGCTGAGGACTTGAATGTGCCGGCTTCAGCGGGAATTGGTACAAAAAGGTGCAGCAGAGGTGCGTGAAAGTTGGCATGGATCGACTCCTCGCGCGGCTTTGAATCAGCTGTCTGGTGCGTTGGGAGAGAGAGAGAGAGAGAGAGAGAGAGAAAGAAAGACAGAGAGACAGAGAGGGGGAGGAGCAAGGAGAGGGAGAGGGAGGGACGGAAGAACATCTGCATCCACAGTTGTTCATCTTCATTTCTGCTGCCAAGGAGCCGTTTGGAGGAAATCGGCGTCGGATTCATCATACTTGCAACATTCACACATCCTAGGCAAGAGCGGGCACTGCCAGCTTCCCCACAAACAAGGTGGCCTACAACCCGTTCCATGAAACGCTCTGAGCATCGGTTTCGTGGATTTAGTTTGCCGCAGAGGCTGCTCTGCATGTTTCTCACGTGGAGGCAAGATCAACGGCCCACCTGTTCGTTGATCCAAATCTGCGACCCTCACCAGTACAAGAGACCAATTCTCTCAGCCAAGTTACATATCTCATGGCGATCACCGCCGAAGCGCAGCACGGATGGTTTAAGCGGTATTGGCTAAATTGGCTTGTTTAGGGTCAGGGCGTGTGTAGACGGTTCCTACTGAGTGAATTTACAGGGGTGCAGGTAACTGTCGTGGTCATAGTGTTCCCGCCCTGAAGAGGCTCGTGAGTTTGAGCTCGGCTGTGCTCATGCCTGTCTGCGAACTATGTGGCATTGCATGTTCTGCTTCCAAACACATACATGTTGAGAACCTTTCGCATGAGCATGTTGAGGTCAGCATGTTGCGGTCAGATGCTTGACGCCCACCATCACGCAGCATCGTTCAACCAAACACTTGCGAGCAAATCGCATGCCCTTCATCAGACTTTGGGGCGCAGGCTGTAGGGATCTAGACACTCACTCGCAACAATTTCACTTCCTTCCTGCACAGCTCATCACATGCCCTCCGAACACCCCTCCTGGCTTTTAGAAACCTAGTAGTACGGCTTTAATTTAGCAATAGACCACCCTGAATGGGGGAGCTATCAAATTGCTGGTCCTTTTCTGGGTATCCTATGTGCGTATTAGGGTCGCTTTCTGGAGAAGGGACTGTTGTGAGACCACGCAAGTTGCTATTTCCACGTACAATTATGAACTTGCGCAGTCTGGCAACAATCCCTTCTGTGATACAATGTGGCCCCAAGGAGTCCATGATGTTGACAGCCTACAGCTTTCTTGGAAACTGAACATTCCTTATCACGCTGAACCCTAAATCTCAAACACTGATCCGAAAGATAGAGATGGCCCTGCGCAGGTTGCCCTGGACCGCAACTCAACGCATGAAAGCACCTGAACGCCTGTGCAACGGCACCACAATGCGTTACCGGGTATCAAAGCTTATTGATGGAGGGTCAACTGGAAAAGAAAATGACGAGATAAATGGAAACTGTGTTGATGTACAAGGATTTGGGGCCCTTGGGCTACATAAGAAAATGCAAAGCACCAGTACTAACTATGATGACATTAGGGTACCACCTGATTATAGCTTGGGATTTTCTCTACCCCGTAGGACACTGCTGAGAGGCACAGAGGGTGCTAGGACAAAGGATTCATGGGAGATCAATTACACAAATCAAGTCATCCTTCTACGAAGGCCATAACTCAACGAGGTTGCTTGGGCGCTTCACTTCTTGCTCTTGTCACCATTATTGTGGCTGTGTTCTTATCCGCATAATTCAGCCCCAACAACTCCATGCCTCATGTAGCATCTTTTTTTGCTGGCACCATATGTGAAACACGAGCACTGCATGCCATCTGCAGCAACTGCAACTCGGGTCTGGGACTGTAACACCCTTAGAGCCCTGCAATAAGCCCTTCCATCCATAAATCCAATTTTGTTGGAGGCGGGGTATGCTCTTAAATATTCAGACAGGTTTTTAGCGTACATGGATCAGCCAAGTCCTGATGACAACGACGTTTCACTCGTCTGATGGTCACAATAACTTGCAGCTAGTGGGCGGCTTTGGACTACTGGGATCCAAGGTTGAAGTTCAAAGGCCCACCCGACCATAAATCGTCGTGGTTCTTGGTTGTAGGTCGTTCCACATGGTGTGCTGTGTTTGTGCCGCTGCAGGACATCATAGCGTGCTTCAAACACAAAAACTAAGTATTCCTCCCATGACATCATAACGTGCTTCAAACACAAAAACTAAGTATTCCTCCTTTCAACGATCCCACAAAGGTGTTCACTTGAACCCTCACAGTTAATTTCATACTACTGTGCGAATTCCCGCAAGCACGACTATCATCATGCTGACTATAAGTTCTGGCCATCACTTCAAGCACTGCACACCCCCTACAATGCTTATGAAGACTCATTCATCTGAATCCGGACCCGGACCTGGTCCTCTTGGATCATTGATCCCACCAGGGTCCTGGGTCCCGAAGGGCTCACCGTGAATCTCAAAGGCATCCCCTATACCTGCGGCTTGTCATATGAGCTATAGTCTAAACTCCTAGTATCCCCCTTAATATCCCCCTATCGTAGTCCCCTATATAATCGCCTATATAACCCCCATTCAGGAGTTTAGACTATAGCTCATATACTGTTTCTCTGCAAGGGTCAAAGGGCTTGCGGGCTTGAGGATTGGTAAGAACTGGAGGACTGGAGTTGAAGATCTGCAGGTCTTATGGACAAGCCCCAATCTGATTTGACAGTGCTGCTGTACAGGAGAACAGGACGCTAGACTCGACCGTAAACCCTAAACCCAGTCTCTAAGGACAACGGGGAGAAAAGAAAATGAATGTCTGCAAGGCAAGACTCGGACTCCCACGCCAAAAGGTCCCACAAGTAGACTGGCTGGACCGGCTTAGGAACTTGAATGGGGTTTTCCCAAAATTATGGGTACCTACTTTAATGGAGAATCAAATGGAAACGAAAATGGAAAATGAAATGGAAACTGTGATTATATAGGGGATTATAGGGATTAGGGTTTCCCAAAATTAGAGGTACCCTTTTCGGGGTACCCATAATAAGGTCTATATTATTTGGGGGTCTATATTGGGGTCCCCTATTTGGGGAAACCACCAAATTAAGATCCCACAACAAGGACACCATATTAGCACTGCATTTCCATATTCTTGAACGCTTAGCAAAGCTCCCTAACCGAAAGGCAATGTGAGTAGCGTTGTTTTTGGTGGTTAAACCCAGTAAGATTATATTCCTTATATAAAATACTATACCCCAAAAGGAGGGTATAATCTTACTCTACCATGGGTACCATAGTATCCCCAAATAACATACTACCCATGTGAAATCCAGTCGGGTTGCAGGCCATAAGTGCGATGCCACCCAGGACCTCATCTTCATGTGTGCTTACTTTAGGGTTTAGGGTTTAGGGCTTAGGGTTTAGGGTTTAGGGTTTAGGGTTCAGGGTTTAGGGTTTGTTGCCATTATTGGAAATGAGTTGTAGTGTTGCTATTGTTACTGTTGTTACGTGTATGACTATGATTTCTGCTGCTACTACGATTAGTATGAATGCCATTGTTAGGTCCGTTCCTCTGGTAAACAACATCATCTTAAATGGATCAGTTCACGAAAACAGAAAGGAAGGTTAGGCGTGCAAAAGCTGCTTCTTTGCCGGGACACAATAATAGTAGTAGTAACTCGAATAAGAAAAAGAATAAGAATAAGAATAGCAAGAATAGTATCCCCAAGACGACTCACACTGGAGAACAGCTTTCGCTTGAGATGCTCCGCAGTGGATGGGTCTCCAGTGAGATGATGCTCCGTCTCACGGACATGTTGCCGTCTAGTGCCAGGGCATTTCAAACAGCGGCACCCCTGGTTTTCAACTCCGGCGTATACGTTCATGGATCCTTTGCTGGGGTTATGGGGCATTCAACAAGTTTCAGGTACACCACGCTTTTGCTCACGGCCATCATAAGGAGCGTTGATCCTGCGCACAGGTCTTCTTCTGTCAGTCTGATTCGGAATATGACGTCAGCCAAACACAAGGACTCCAACAATCTAGCTGGATCATTAAACATGCTTGTGCCATTGAATTGACAGTCTTTGGCGATGGTCAGCCTTGGTGCGAGAATATCAGCGGCACGCATTTCCTCGAGGGCACACCGGGAGTTCTCAAACCAGTACATCCACCATGTATGATGTTTAATCCGCGCATCCAACATGCAAGAATGCAGTGGTCTGGAACAAGGCTCATTTTGGTTGCTTTCCATATTCGGTCGCCATCGCTTCTCACCGCTGAGCACCACAGAGCTCTTTCTGAGCTTGGGTTCTCGCAGTCCGAGAGAGCCTAGTGAATGCAGGCTGCAAGAAAGACTTCCCGAGTAGAGCCAAGCTTTCCAGGACAGACAGCATTGGAGACTCGCAGTGTCAGGTATATGAGACCAGTGCACGCTTGATGCCTCAACAGTTGCACATAGCATGGTCTACGGCCATGGATGTTTTCGGAGCTAAGATGTGCTGGATGCAGGCATTTAGCGTGCTGTCGGACCTGGGGCTACGGGCACCGAACTCATCCTAAGGGCTCCGAGGACGCTTGGAGCCCCGTTGTGACGGGGCCATGTATGTTGTACAAAGTAGCTAGATTTTGTCATGTGGTTTTTCCCCCTTACTGACTCTTGCGTCCAGGAAGGAAGGAAGGAAGGAAGGAAGCAGGAATAGTACTACTAATAACAACCTACAAGCATTCCATTCTTTCTTTGCCGTCATCATTCAGACTTGTCATTAGCGCAAATTGAAATTATGTATTACGTTTGGACACACATGTCTCAGCTTCGCACATGAACCTACAGAAGTCGGGACTCTTCTACCCTTCCTAACACATGTAGATGCCTATGAATGCATATGGGGCATCCATGGAACTCCCAATGCAAAGAGTGTACCATGTTGGGTACGCCAGAAATGCAGCGCCAGTTTGGACAGATCCCAATTCTCAATTTTCTCAACTCAAAAATCTGACAACCCTCTGAAATTGAAGCCATTATGCGATGCATGCCTAGTTTAATCTCTAGATCTTGGGTACTGCCCCGACCCTGTAACAGAAAATATTAAGTTTTATGTTAAGTGCTCTCTATGTATATATATATACATACATATATATTCTAAATATAACAGCACTATAAAGATTATCCAACTGTTACAGAAGGGGGGGGCAGTACCGGACATATATCTTCGTACTTGGATTTCAGAATCTCCCATCCAACCCCGGAAAGGTCACGCTGTCCAACTTTCACCGGGCCGCGGCCAGTCCAAAATTACGCGGACGCTGCAGCACTTCCTCGACCCTAGGGTCCTGTGACTGCTTTATTCCGGGAGTTCAGGGGTTTTCGGACTTTGGGGTTATGAGGGTCCAGTGGGACATGAAGGGGACTGCATGAAAGTTGAAAAGGATTTGGGTGGGTTTTCGCGATCTTTTTCGGAGGAGCCATGGAGAAGATTATCTCTCATTCCTTCAGCCCCTTCGCTCGGTGGGCTTCAAGGAAACAGCATTTGACGCAGATGGTCTATCATGTAGGTAAGCCAAAGAGTTTTTTAGTAAGGCATTTTCTAATTTGCAGAAACACCATTGGGCTTCCATTCCTGACTTGAGGAAATAATCCAGGATTGGATCACTTGCACTGTTCGACGCCAAGAACAGCAACCTGCTCGGTTTTCTCTTGGCTCAGGTAGCCGCTGTGTTGTTAGGCAGCTTCAACTGAATGAAGCTTGGCGCGTGATCTGCATGACTCTTATGTTACTGTTTGGAGGAACCTCTTTCTCGTTCATGAATGAAGCAAACAAGCATGATTGGAGTCTGTTATAAATATGACTCATCCAACCACAAGGAGACCAAAACCTTACTCCATGTTGAGGGACAGTCACATCCCTTCAAAAGGCACAGCACATGTGGAATCTGGCTTCTGGGGATCACAGGATGTATTGTGGGAGTCGGCCCTCGGAGCACCACTTACTTGGAGGGTCAGGGACACTTAGTAAGTGGGTTAATGACAGCTATGACCCATATAGTAACCGTAATTATGCCCAGTAATAACCACTTCTAAGTCCCCCTGACCCTCCCAGTAGGATTCCGAAGTCCTAACTTGGATGTTACTGTAAGGGCTGTCCTGAAGCGTGAATCCTAGAACCTACACCCTACAGCTAGACCACATCAGGACTACATCATCAGTCGTGACAGATGGTCAGGGTCGAGTTCCAACAGTGATGCCTCCCTTTCTAGAATTCCTAGGATTCAGGTTGCTGGAAGGCATCCGGATGAGAAAACGGAATCCGGATGAGAGAAGTTCAACCAGAAATTGGTGTTTACAAAAGGTTGATGGCTGCATGTTCTCGGATTTTGGTAGCCGTTCACATGGCACTGATGGTGGCGAAAATACTACGAATAAGAGAAATAATAACAACAATACTGTTGATGGACGAAATCCTGCATCAGTTTTTTCCGCCAGCCATCCCTGCGAACCCTGAATTTTAATATTGATTACCCCAAAATGGTCAAAAGGGCTACGTGCGCGAATGACCGAAATCCTGCATGACCCGTATGTGTTAGCAACATTGAAATTAGAGGGGCAGGGGGAGCTCGATCGCTGACAATTACGTGTTCTTGATCTACCAGGTCATGCACGATTTTGTCCATCCAACGTCTCGGAATGCAGTTTTCTGACGCGTGCAAAGCTGCGAAGAAGTTTGGACCGTTTGGACGTTTGAGACGTACATGTCTGTGTAGCACGCAGGTATCTGACCGATGACTGTGTGAACATTTGAGACGTACAGGTCTGTGCATAGTAAATTGCGAGCTTGTCGTGCGTGCGCAGGGCAACGTGATTTGGGAGGCAGTTTCTGAACTCCAACAAAAAACCAGAAGGTCAGGCATTTTGCAGTCGCAGCCATATGGGGCCTCTCGGGGGCACAATCCTAGTAACTGTCGTGGCTTTTGGACCTCCGCTACTTTGTCGCGTGTCAAAAGTGGCAACAGTCACAGGGATGGGCCCCTTGGGGCCGCCATCCTCGTGACTGTCGACGCTGTTGGACATAAGAAGCCTGAAAATGCGGTAATTTTCAAGTTTCAAATTGTTTTCTCCAGTTTCAAATTAGTTTCAAAATAGTTTCAAAATCCAGTTTCAAATTCGCCCTCATAGCATCAGCTTTTTCCGCCAGCCATCCCTGCGAACCCTGAATTTTAATATTGATTACCCCAAAATGGTCAAAAGGGCTACGTGCCCGAATGACCGAAATCCTGCATGACCCGTATGTGTTAGCAACATTGAAATTAGAGGGGCAGGGGGAGCTCGATCGCTGACAATTACGTGTTCTTGATCTACCAGGTCATGCACGATTTTGTCCATCCACCGTAATGATACAGAATGGCGGTCCGCATACTTCTACTGCTGCTACTACGACGACAACGACGGGGAGAACGAAAACGACGACAACGACAACCACACCAGGACGATTACTCCAGGGCTAAGCGCAACATGCACTACGAAAGCGAGCATCAACCACAATGGCAAAAGCGAGAATCAACCATTATGATGACAGTGATATCTAAGCAAGCACGATCCTGACACCGGCAAGACTGCAAGTATCTTTACGCCAAGAGATTACCGATATGTGAGGTAAGGTCACATGCCCTTTCTGAACAACCGTTTTCCCTGCTATCGTAGTCCTGACATAAACCCTTCCATTCCCCCATGCCACATACTAGCACCAAGCAGAAAAAGTCCAGTTGTTTCGAGCTACCTGCAAGCCACCTAACAAGGTGAGCCAGCAGATCTGGGAGAAGCCACCCAGTTGGCCGGCGAGCCTTATCTTGCTGGTGCTGAAGGGGGAGTGGGGGACCGAATATAACTACTAAGCTAGGGACTATTCAGAGATTGCGCCAATCAGCTATAGCGTCTCTCAGGTGTTGGGACGTGCATATTTGGTTGCAAAAATATGCAGGGGATGGAAAGGGGCTGGTGCTGGTGCTGCACGGCTTCATGGGCTTGCTTACGCGCTTAGTGTGGTCCTGAAACTGCCCCAACACACTGAAGGTCATGCTAGTGGCGCAGATGCTTTGTAATTGGCCTTTGGATGCCAGATTGAAAGGTCTCAATTTCGCGTCTTGACTTGCATTGTGTGCGCGCAGAAGCCTGCCTTCTAGGGCACTTGACACTTGGTAGGTCAGGTGAATGCTCGGCATGCTTAATCGCCGTGATTTCTAAACTTGAGATTGGGTTTTGCCATAAGAGCCTGCCTATCAGGGCTTCTTAAGCTGGAGACACGTCTTATTTCCCCCTTCTCAACCCATGATAGCCCCTCCAGATCCAGTTCATCTCTTTCAAGTGTCTTACAGAGATATGGCAGTCCGATGAAGCCTTGCATTCGCACTCTGAAACCGTAAGAGAACCCTATGAAACTACATCAGAAACTAAGTGACCTTCTGAATGAAGCCATACGAAGCCTCGTGCAAACTGTAGCGCATTGAGCCCCAAGCGAAGATTACATGAGCTTTGGTTGCGAAACCTCAAACAAATCAGAATAAAAGGGTCGAAATCTCAAATCAAAACCTTGCTCCAATACGCAACCATGTTTTCTAAAAAGGAAATTCAGGACCCACAAGCACACCAATACCAGAAAAGGAAGACGCCACATGGACAATGGCACTCACCACAACGATTTATCTACGCGCTACTCCGTCATCCCAAAGACGACGTTGCTGTTAAGGAACTTAATTTAAGTTACCATAGTATGAGCATGTAGCAAATAATCGGGTTTCCTTACTGTAGCAACTTGACTTAAGTTCCTTAACGGCAACCCAGAAGATGCAAGAAACACGTCATGCCCTGGTCCCGCCATAACCTCCCACAGCGTCAGAAGTCCTATGATAAGCATATGAGCTAAAGTCAGTATTACCCAGATAACTTGTGGACATGGGCTCCTTAGCATGGAATATACTAAGGACTCTACTAGACTAGAAGAGGGACCCCTATGTCCACTGTTAAGTGTCCCGTAATAAAGGCAATATGACCAGTAGCACGTCTCCTGAAACATTGCAATTTTTTGGAAGAACTACCTCAAGGGGACTGCTGATGTCCCGAAATTCCAAAAATTTAAAGACTTGCTTTCTGCCTCAGAGCGACAGGCTCATGCCCAAGTGCATAATGGCCGCTAAAGCCACAGCATATACTTGAACAGTCTTGCCTGAAAGGCCCAGGGGCTTATTGGGCGTAGACTTGCTGAAGCTTTCACGGATTTCTGAGTTCTTTTTTGGGGTTTCTGGATTGGGGTTGGGATTTAGGGTTTTGGCTGCCTAAGTCAAGGACCTGAACGTTCTATCCGGGCTCCCCAATACGGGGGCCGTAACGGGACCTTTTAGCAGCTAAGTCACGGAAAACATGGGCACGGACATGTTCAAGAGATCGTCTGGGCTAATCTTACTTAACTCTGTCCTGCAACTAGAATAGTTGTCTCAGTGGCGGCTTAGGGCTCAACAGGGGCTGGGGTTTTTGGGGGAAAGGGGTGCTGATCTTGCTGACAAGACTTTCTGGAGCGTTCTAATGCTGAGGAGTTTGCTCGGAAGCGTCTGGGGGAGAAGGGCTTGGGACAGCAATTTGTTCTGGATTCTTGGAGTCTAGGTTTTGGCGATTATGAGTTCTGGTCAAAAAAATAAGTGTATCTGCGCTCACCCAACGTTTCCGGATCGGTCTCTGGCCACCGAACCCTGCAAAAACATGGGAACACAAGGAAGAACTGGCCAGTCTTTGACAAAACTTCTGCAGATATGTGCCCAGCTGCGCGATTCCTTTCAAATGAGTCCCTACAATAAGAATTCCTCCGCTTTGCACAAACTCTAAACCACAAACCCATTGGGCACCTTCAGAATTCACCCTGTGGTAGCTCTGTCTGAAGGGGGCGCACCCCCAACCCATAAGACCTTGAGGTGTCCCAAAATTAGGGGTACCTTTTGAGGGTCGCCATAATCAGGATTATAGTACTTGGGGGTCTATATTGGGGTCCCCTGTATGTATGGAAACCACCATATCTTGACCCGTATGCCCTTGAAGCTGCGAGGTACCAACTGCTAAGTTCTGAAAGCATGGTCTAACCTTAAGATAATACAGTCGATACTGTGGTTGACCAGTGGCTCCATAGCAAAAAAGGCAAGAGCATTTCCATGATCAGAGAGCTCCACGCCAGGACTACGCAGAACCCTTGCCTGCGGTTGTTGCATTCTGGAGGGTTGTGGATGTTTTGGCTTGTGGTTCTCAAGTTCTGCCCTAGCACATTGTGACCCACAGCATTCCGCACCCACACACTTGCTACTAAGAACGAAAAGCTTAATGGCTTGCGGCAGGGTGGTGCGAAGAAGTTCAGAGTTGGAGTTGGAGCTTACGGGCCAGGACTGTATTGTTGGTGAACGCTTGGTGATTCTAGGGGTACCATGTTGGGGGGATATAGGGATACTACCCCAATAATGGAGAATCAAATGGAAAAGAAAATGGAAAATGAAATGGAAACTGGGATTATATACAACCCCTTGGCTTATGGCATGGGACATCTTCTTTGGGATCCGTCTCTGCCTCTGGATTTTGGACTGCGTGCCTCATGAACTCGGTCCGGAGGATGAGGTACCAGAAGCTTCGGATGGGGGACCTTAGCGCAGCATCAACGATTCAGTGTCAATTCACGGCTGAAGGTTGAAAGGCGTTGAGCAAAACCGCCCCTCTGATTTAGCTGCTCCGAAAACTCCTTTCTGCCGCTGCCGCTTCGTGGAGTTCTGGCATTTGGAAGTGTGGCACAAAAAGTCTCCCATCTCTAAAAGAGGGCTTGTCAATGTTCGACGCAACAATGACAATAGAGGTTCTGTTCTGTTTGTGATCGGCGGTCCGTCGGTGGAGCTGAGCAATCCTCCCCCTGGATAAGCGGAAGTCTGGCCCCTAGCGATGCCTCCCCGAATCCTATAGCCCCATGGGTTTATACTAATAACGGAGAAAGAAATGGAAACTACTATTTAAGGTTTAGGCTTCAGCTCCAGTTTCTGACAACCAAGACCCGGACTTGAATACTCCAGAAGACTCTTGAGCCCTGAACGGATATAGTCCAGGAGGCGTTTCCAGAATACCGATCTCCCGGTAGAGAGTCAACCCAGCCAGCCACGCAGCGCGAGCTTTAAATTCCTTGAAAGCTGGTTCTTAGACAGGCATCCAAAGTATGGATAGAAGTGAAACTGCTGAGAGCACTGCTGGGAACATCATCACAACATATCACAACTACCCGTTTCGGCGGTGGCATCCTCCAAGGGATAGGATCTTGGTACAGGGCCCCTTTCAGCCCCCGCCAGCTAATCAAGCTGCAGTGCTGAGAGGCTCAATAAATCCTACAAGTGGCCTGGCCATCTCTCGACCACACACTGAAAACTCGCTACCTTTGGGGGGGGTCCCTACAAGAAGCATTATAGTAGGTTGGGGTATATATTGGGCTCCCATATTCAGTGAAAACTACCATATGTATATAGGTAGTTTTCCTATTTATATATGTATACGTACATCTAAGCCCGCGTGCTTCGAAGCATGTCCCAGGCTCGCCAGCAAAGAAATACAGAAGACTCATCTGCAGGCGCAGGAAAGACAGTGCCCACAAGGAGCCTTTGCAGCCTGGTCGCAGAAAGGCCAAAACTGGGGGCCCTTCAGAGAGCCAAGCGAGAAATGGGAATTACAAAGGACTTTGGGCTTCCTGCACAGTATTCTACGGGAATATGTTTTGAGAAGCTTCTGCAAGCTCAGATGTCACGATGAATCTCAACGGGCTACCCTCAGTGGCAATCTTCGGCTCCTCTGAAGTCATAGCATTGCTATGGAAGGGCCCGCGCTCTATGCTTCTACTGGCTGATATCTTTGCTACTGCGGAGCAATGTCTGGAAGTAATTCCGGGCCTCCCTAGATGCACCAGTTACTGGGATCAAATCAGCGCTCAAGCGGCTTCAACAATCGTGACCCCCAGCTATGTTAACCTGTAACCTGCGGACAAGCAACTGCTGCCATTACCAGACCAGCCCGGTATGAAGTGCTCCAGAGCCGACTTCCTGAGACTTTCTGGGCGGAGCCGCTGAGTTGAGTAATCATTCAGGCAGACTGATGGCATGAATTCAACCACAGCACCTCAGGATGTTACTCCGAATACTGGGATGAGAGACAGAGGGGGATGAGCTTGGGGACTTGAAAACCTACTACTATCCCTGAGAACCCTAACAACCCCTATAAAACCCTTTATAACCTTATATAGCTCTAGATACCCGCTATACAGCCCTGTATAACCCTTCGTAATATAACCCGTATAAAGATCTATATAACCATATGTAACACGATCTAGCCCCTATAAAACCCTATATAACTGGGGCTTATATTACCCATGTAACCCAGTAGAACCCCTGTAAAGCCCTATATGACTCTATAGACCCCTTACAATCCTCATGTAACCCTATATGACCCCCTATAACCCCATACAACCACATCTATTCCTTACAAACACCCAGTCAATCTTTGATGCGACGAGCTTCACGGAGTAGCAGTCGTCGGACGGCGTGAAAGCCAGGATTACCATCCTAAAAGGCTTCCGTACTGCGGTTCAGGGTTTACGGCCTAGGGTTGGAATAATTGAGCACATGGGTATCTTAGAGTACAGAGAGGCATATAAAGGTGTATAGGCGACATGCATGAGGGGATCAGTGTACGCACGCATCTACGTACATATGTGAGGCATGAAACGAATGGATCATGTGCGCGAGTGCACGAGCAAACAAATGAATGGTTGCATGTACTTGTGTCTGTATGTGTTTGTTGGTGCGAAGTGTATGCAAGCATACGTGACTGATCGAATGGAAAACTGTGACATGCTGGTCAGGGGTTTGAGGGGTGCGTAGCAAATGCCATCCGTTCTCAGCTTGCGTTTCTGTTCGTCTCAACACTGTGATATCACAAGCCCCAAACTGGCATGCATCTAACATGTATATGGACATCGGAGGACGTGACATACTCATGAACGTACAAGTCATGGGGCGCATGAGAAGACATGGTACGTAGCATGATCTGAAGCATGAACTCGCACGCGATCAGGGAGTTTCTCAAAAGCGGGGTACTCTAGTAACTCCAGAGAGTATTTGCGGTTTGCATGGGGGATTGTGGGTCCATATTCGGAGTTCTACAGGGGTCATTTTGACAAGCTGCAATTTGACAATGGGTTGCCATGAAAGGCTGTGGTGCTGTCTGAAATCTGGAAAGTGTAAAGTGTTACACTAATGAGCCGCCCGTGGTGATGGACATTGCGGTGAAGTCAGCTGTACGAACTAGCCGCCGGCAACGGCGGAGACTGCGTTGATGCTCGGAGCATTGCACTAAGCACGGGCAGTTGTACATATTGTGCCTGACTGTCCGGCGCGATAAAAGAAGCAACAGAAATATCCCATACAGGCCTGTGCGCGAAGGCGGGAAGTCACAAGGAACTTGCCTGGCCTTGCGCTATCATCACTTAATGCTGACTTCTGTATCTTCATCTAAAGCCCTGTGGTGGTCCAAAGCACATAATGCGAACCCAGGAGCAGCATCCCCGCATGCTGCCTCGTGACTGGCTTGTTGCTGAGGCTACGTCAAGAAGAACATTCTACTTGCTTCTGAGGCTGAGGTACTCGTAAACAGAATGTGCCGTCTTCGGTCGACATATCTAGACAGAACTTTCAGACCCACTCCATGAATCGCCTTGCGAATCCAGGATCTGTGGCCACAGCGTTCAAGTTTCCCAGAAGGGGCTTTTGGCTTACTTGGAACCGTGTTAAGCTGTGGACCAAGATTCGCTGACATTGCACAACACCCTCGTCCTAAAGCCTCTCGGAACTCCAGCCTTAAGGAGGGCTAACAACTGGATACGTGTATTAACAAGCCAAGTCAGAAGATCTCATGATACTTGCTAACGGTCTGTCTAAGTCGTGTGCCAGTACGATACAGCAGTTCCTTAAGGAATGATGTTTGGGTGCATCACAATCTGTAGGACTGTAGAGCTTTAAACCTGTTTTTTCCTGATGATTTTCTTTGTCATTCTTTCTCATAACAAGTAACAAGGTTGGAACGGGTTCCAGAGATGGTGGCGGGCTCCCGTATCAACCACAAAAAAGGCTACTGCTTGCTACAGGGACTCTCAAAAAAAGGTGCCCAATTTTTGGGAACCCTATACTCCCCAAAACCCACGGAACAATCCCAATTTCCATTGTTCGTGGTCCATTTTCGTCTTCTTTTGATCCTCCATTGCTACCCTAACCCGTGCAGCCGAAAAATCCCCTTTTTGGGACACTCAGAGTTCCATTTGATGTTCCATGTCCTTTTCCATTTGATCCTCCAGTATAACGGGTAATATACCCTAGACTAGAACCCCCAAAAAAAGCCTACATCTTTTTCTAAGTAATCCCCTAAAAGGCACTGACCTTTTGAAGATCTAGTTTAGGGTTTAGGGTTTAGGGTTAGGGTTCGCTGCTAGTCTTAGAGAAGTCTTAAGCTAGAAGGAATCCTATTAATAGACCAGTCATAGGGATCTCTAAAATATATTTCACATCTCCCCTATCATGCTTTAAGCTTTAGAAGAAGTACAACATGACTATAAGATTTCCATCACAGCTTTCCCTAGAAAGATTCCGACAATCTGGGCTTCGTGGCTTCAAATTCTCGTGCTTTGGTCCAACCGTTCATTTGTTTGTTTCGTGTGTTCGTTTAAGTAATTGCATCACGAGAAGAAATTGATAAGCCCACATAAATAACTTCCGGACACGCCACATACTCGAGTTCACTTCACAGAGCTTCAGATTCTAGGACACCTGGATTCCCATTCCTCATGGTAATCTTATCTACAGTTTGTGATAACCTCATCTAGACATATAGTCCCCCTTAAGTAGATAGAATATGGGTTATATGGGGATCTTATTATAATATACCCAAAGCCATATTCTATCTACTTAAGGGGGACTATGATCATAGAGGAGCTCCAGAGTCCTGGCGAGATGCGTTGGGCAGTCGGGGTCGAAGCTTGCGCGACTGCAACCCAGACCTAGGGGAGCTGCGGAATGTCACAGGGTGACTAGGGAATAAGGGAATATAGTATATAGGGGTTATATAGGGGTTATATAGGGGTTATATAGGGGTTATATAGGGGTTATATAGGGGTTGTATAGGGGTTGTATAGGGGTTGTATAGGGATAATGGAAAAGAAAATGGAAACTACTGTAGTATATAGGGGTTGATATTGGGATAATGGAAAAGAAAATGGAAACTACTGTAGTATATAGGGGTTGATA
>CAJNIZ010013080.1:74485-99642 GCA_905231905.1 Symbiodinium pilosum
TTAGGGTTTAGGGTTTAAGGATTGCTTGGTGGGTTCTCTGGTCCTCAATTCATTCAGGGCTGGCTAGGCTGTTTGTGATTAATGGGTCCTACGTCGAAAAACTCAAAGATTGTCAAAATTGCTTCGGGTTGGTAGAAGCCTGCATGCGCATGATTAACCTAAACACTTCCCCCCCCCCTGCTTCCATGGTCGGGGTGTTGGGCTTTAGAGAGTTTATAATGTCTATAGAAGGTTTCAACAAAGTGAATTGAAGGCTAACAGAGGGTTCATTAGGTTTATAGCAAGATTACTGAAAATGTTCAAGAGGTTTTCTAACGGCTTACAAACTTATAAAGCTTTTTTACCGGGCCTGTCCACATGCAAAGTTTCTAGCGGGCTTATAGGGAGTGGCTCAGAAAATTGTATAGTTGGCTTTAAAAGTCTGGAGGAGTTTTGGAGGGTTGCTAAACTGAACGTTGCGTGGTAGCTTCCGCAAGGAGGGGCACCCCAATATAGACCCAAAATACTAAAATCCTTTTTATGGGAACCCCGAAGAGGTACCCCTGACTTTTAAAGAAACCCTAAACCCGAAATAGTAGTTTCCATTTTCCCTTCCATTATCCCATGATATCCCCATTACCCCTTTTTTGGGAAACCTCAATCTTGTATAGAGTTTTATTGGGAACTTATAGAGGTACCCTGCACCCCTGGATCCTGTGGCCCGGGTGCTGTGGTGAGGCCTTAGGTTTAGGAGTTTAGGGTTCAGGGTAGACGGTTTAGAGAGGTTGTACAGAGAGCTAAGGTTCGTGGGTTTATAGATATGGCTTGCCAGTTCCCCGGATGGGGACCATACGAGCAGGTGGGGAGCGGGGGGACTTGGAACGGGGAGCGCGGACGCATATATACCCCAGACATGGAGAATCAAATGGAAAAGACAGTGGAAAATGAATCGGAAAGCTTATGTAGCTGTTGTTTCCTGATGTTTTGGTGAGAATACAATTTCCATCATGCGTCCTGTTCACAACTAGGTGATATTCTTTGTTAGTGCTACTCTCTGGGTTGTTGCTATGTTTGCTTCATGTAGACGCTTTGTGTGTCCAACCGCTCCAGAGCATCTTGCTGTGCTGCGTGGTGTTTCACACAGCTTTTCTTTTGCTCAGGTGGCTTTTTCTTTTCAGTGTCTTGTGTTTCTCATGGAGTTGTCACAGTCGGGCGCATGTTCATGGGATTTGTGCGATCTGCCCTCTCACTTCATCTCGCTTCATCCACATCATGAGGGATTTTGAGAGGGATGGTAGAAGAGGGGACTTCTTGGGGCTATCAAAGGAGAAAGCTAGAATAAGCCCAGCAGAATCCAACGAATCCTGGCAAAAAGAAATGAGAAAACAAGACGTCGCAGAGGGTGATGATAACATCCCATGTCTTTTTGGGCTGCAACAACAGCAACAATTTGTAATACTCTCCGTTGCAGGCGCCTGTCAGCATTTGCCAAAGCACAGCCTGGCCCACTTGAGGCCACATACTGGTTGCTCGGCCTCCGCCTAATGTACGGGCCAATTTGCGCAGAATAGGGGTTTGGGTACATTACACTCCAGTCGTACAATGAGTAGAAGGAAAATAATGCTGGTGATTGTTCACTGGTTGCTAGTAAGGAATATGGGCATGCAATCCCTATATAATCTCCATATAAGATATTCCCTTATTCCCTACTAAGAACCAATAAGTCTAATGTATTGTTATGAAAGGGAATTGCCGGGGTACAGCTCGAAATTGGCTTGAGGCTGGGCTTCAGGTGTAGGGGAGCCCCTTCGTCCTAATGTTTTGAATAGGAACCTTATTCCTTCTTAAGAACCAGTAAGCTAATCATGAGGGACTTGACGTAAATCACCCACCTCATGCTAAGAACCCATCCCTTTGACTAGCATGGGGTAGTTTAAGTATGGGGTGCGGTCAGGTGGAAGTGAGCAGCGGGTGCGCTTTATTCTAGATGGCGCTTAACACATGTTAACAAGCTTTTGATGCCACAAACTCTCATCGTGAGAAGCCCCCAATACTAAATCATCATGCAGGGGAACTCAATCGATGTTTCGGGTGCACCCGAACTCCTTAGCGCGACAAAGCCAACTTCTGGCCTCGACGCCTGGGACTTCTAGTTACAACAACCAACCCAGTCATCCATCAAGCTGGCGCCTCCGCCCAAACCTTTCAGCCTTCAACCGCCGAGCCTTCTCCAGCTTCCTCAGGGCCTGCCAGGCTACATGCAGCCCACAGCGAGGCAAGAATAACCAGCGCGTGGTATCCAATGGCAGCCTGCTCTCAAGATAGAATCAGGGCTGAAAATGGGCGGATAGAGATGCCCTAATACAGCGGCAGTCAAAACAGAAAAAGGAGAGTGTACGAAATTGCAGCAAGCAGCTGCTGCCACGCCCAGAGGCCCACAGTGTTTTGCCACGGGCCGCGTGGGGCTCTTCTCGGGTTTGTCGCCGCGACTGCGCTGTAGCAGCATGACATTCCTCGACCTGCGTGGTACGAAGGATCCTGAGACGTTAAGCCTCGTCACGGCTCCATGCTGCAGAAGGCTGCCAACATCTTCTTCAACACATCCAGTATCCTGGGTGCTGCCTCGCCTACATGTGTTGCCATCAGCAATCACAGGCAGCAGACAAATGAAGGCCAGGAACATGGCAAGCCTGCCTAGATTTCTAGGAGGGAGTCACTGAGACATGAGTAGGAATGCAAGAATAAGCATGATTCTGATGATAACCGTGATATGCATAGTCAAGGAATGAGACCAGCAGCAGAGCGGCAAACTGGTGTTGTTTACTAGCACGTCGAGAAGCTGGCATTGTACTTGAACAGGTGCTGGTGCTGCTGCTGACGTTGCTGCCGGTGCATTGATAGTGCTGGTGTGCGCTAGTGGTGCATTTAGTACTGATCCTTATGATATTCGTGCTGCTGGTGTTGCGGGTTGGAGGCTGGTGGCACCGCCACAGGTGTTGGCGCTGCTGGTGGTGCCACAAGTTCTGGTGGGGTGCTGGTGGTGCGATGCTGGTGGTGCGGTGCTGATGGTGCGGTGCTGGTAGTGCTGCGCAAGTGGCACTGCTGCTACTGTTGATGGGTGGCAACAGCAACAACGTAATTGTGGAAGTGGTGCGCGAAATTGTTATGATGGTTGACGATGTCTTTGCAATGGTGGTAAGGGCGATGGAAAGTGATGCTGGTGGCAGTTGCGGTCAGCGGTGGCTGTGGCACGGTAGCTGCTGTTGTTGCTGCTGCTGTCGTTGCACCAGAATAAATAGCAGCAGTAGCAGTAAGTGTCACCCGTCGTCATAGTCATCGTTTTTGCAGCAGCTAATCATCCTTGTAGTGGCTTTGATGGTGGTGTTGCAAGGCTGTGAGCGTGGCTGTGGTCGTGGTCGTTGTGCCGGTGGTCATAGTTGCTGTCATACGCTGATAAAACACCGCCATAACTTGAACGACAATGACATGAATGTAAAGAGAGACAATCAGCAAGAATTACGATGATGACCCACCGTACCATGCAGGCGAACAAGAGGAGCAGGTGGGGTTCCCACCTGAAATGAAAGATGGGGTACGGTTTAGACCAGCATCCCTCTCTTGGGGAGGCCTTGAGCCGTCAAGCGCAAGGAGCACCTTCATGGTCTGGCATCAGAGGAACACATCTGATTCCACGTGGAGAGCTCGGGAAACCGAGATATCCCTCCAAGGAACCTTCCTGATCCTGAAACTGTCTTCATTCTAAGACCGTCCTTCAGACATGAACCTGTCCTACAATCACTCGACTGCCAGAACAGGACTAACCTGAACGGCGAGTCGAGAAGTCATGGACAGCAGCAGGGATGTATATCTTTTCAACTAAGAGAGACCCTTCACAAAGCCTTGGGCAAGGGGGCGCTAGCCACGTGCAAGCGAAAGTATTCACAGACTTTATAAAACTGCCTTACCGATCATTCAACAGTGATCATAATTCTGCAGGGCCATGCACAAAACAACCCAGCTGACACCCTTGATCAGCATGAAGCTCTGGAAACCTGCCTTTTTGCAACTCGAGTTTGGAAGCTGCTTTACTGCCAGCGGCAAAGCTGGTTCCAAGTCGATAATCGGAAAGTAGACAAGGTTTCCCAAAATTAGGGATACCGTTGTTGGGGTTCCCATAATTTGGTCTATAGTAGAAAAAACATCGGCCCATTGTAGGACAATTCGCCATTTTCTCCAGACGCAGAATGCACTCCACACATTCACATCGGCTCGAAGACTCGAAGACCTTCAGGCCACAAGCCCCAGGCTGGGATTTCCTATCTACCCTAAACAACTGGGGGAAAGATATGTGTTCCAAACAAGTGATGGAAAATACTTTTTCTAAACAGTTGGAGGAAACTATGTTTTGAAAACAAGTGAGGAAAAATTTCCCCCAATTATTACAACCTTGAAGATCTGCGGAAGCCTGCAAGTCCGAATGGGCTGCACAGTCTTGCCGAAGACATGGCCCATGGAAAGCTGTTGAGAACCTTTTTGAGTACCAATCACTTGGAGGTCTCAGGCAAAACTCAGTAACCCTAAACCCTGAATCCAAAATCCTAGACCGTAGACTCTAAACTCTAAACCCTCAACCCTACCGTGGTGAGCCATATAACAACTCCGGCCATCCCCATTCTTAAGAGTTAGAGAGGGGTTATATTGGGATAGTGGAAAAGAAAATGGAAACAATAGTATATAGGGGCTATGTAGGGATAATGGAAAAATGGAAGCTACCATAACATTGGGAGTTATATAGCGGTTATGCTAATTACTTACTACCTCCGCCTGACCCACCAAGGACAATACAGCATGGGGCATGTCCAGTAGCATTTTTTCGTGGCTCAGCCAAACAAGATTCTACTCCTCTCATAGAGACTATATCCGAACACAGGGTGTAAGTTATAGTAGTTCCATTTTCCCTTCCGTTATCCCTATATAACCCCTATACAACCCCAATATATGATAGTAGTTTCCAGGCGGCTTAGCGAGTAGAGCCCTGGACAATGCATGATGCAAGTTTGGGGTTCTGCTCTGAAAGCTACAAATCCCTCCGCTTTGTGCCTTAATCCGTACAATCCTCATTTGTCTCAACATGGGATACCTCTTGAGACTCTGGGTATGCAGGCGCTGTCAAGGGATGTTTGGGGTCCTCTACAGGATTCTCGAAGTGCTGTGGCAGTTCGACCTTGGAGCTAGAGGATGAAGACACAATTGCCACGAATGGATCACAAGCCGAAACACAAATTCAAACCTGAAGCAATCAACGACTCTCTTCCGATTTGTTTTTCTCTGCTGGTGCAACTGTCGGAGGTAAGATTAGGCCTCTTACAGAAGTGTCTGACCTCAGTATATGATACATGAAGCATGTTCAAGAAATCTTCTTGCGACTACTCGAGCAAGCACCTCTGTCTTGCGGGCTAGAAAATGGTGAAAAGTGAGACATCTTAGCATACGGGATTCTTGAGGTATGCTGCTCGTGGACAGCTGTTGCACCATCCTACAGGGCCTGTAACCCCAAGCAAGATGATAAAGCACAGAGGTTATCTGCTGGGCACGGGGATCCCCCCTCCTTGCAGAAGTGCTGTTGGTGCAGCAAAGAATTACAAATACTACACAAGTATATTAGTATATCCGAGAAATCCTCTTGCGATTGCGCGAGTAGGCACCTCTGTCCCGGGGGCTAGAAATTCGTGAAACATCGGGACATACCAGAATCCTGAGGCATGTCGCTCGTGGACCCCTTGTCCACCATTTTCAGGGCTGTGTAACGCCCCACGCAAAACGAAAAGGCACAGAGGGTTTGTAGGCACCTCTGTCCGCCTAGAAATTCGTGAAACATCGGGACATACCAGAATCTTGAGGCGTGCAGCTCGTGGACAGTTTGTCCACCATAGTACAAGGCCGCGTAATGACCGAAGCAACATGACATGATGAAGCATGATAAAGCACAGAGGTTCTCTACTGAGAACCGGGACTGCCCTCTTTGCAGAAGTGCCGCTGGTGCAGCAAACGATACATGAAGCATGTTGAAGAAAACCTCTTGCCATTACTCGAGTAGGCACCTGCGTCCCGGGGGCTAGAAAGTCGGCAAAACATCAGGACATACCAGATCTTGAGGCAGTCCGCTCGTGGACAGTTTGTCCACCATAGTACAGGGCCGTGGAACGCCCCAAGCAATATGACATGATGAAGCATGATAAAGCACAGACGTTCTCTGTTGCGAACAGGGATTGCCCCTCCTTGCAGAAGTGCCGTTGGTGCAGCAAACGATACATGAAGCATGTTGAAGAAAAACTCTTGCCATTACTCAAGTAGGCACCTGTGTCCGGGGGGCTAGAAAATTGGCAAAACATCGCGACATACCAGATCCTGAGGCATGCCTCTCCGCTCATCCACCATTGGACAGGGCCTGTGCCGCTCCAAGCAGTATCATAAAACGCAGAGGTTTTGTGCTGGGCACAGGGATTGCCCTTCCTTGCCAAATTGCCGTTGGTGCTCCAAACGATAAATGAAACATGTCCAAGAAACCCTCTTGCGATTACGCGAGTAGCCACCTCTGTCCTGGAGGCTAGAAATCCGTGAAACATCGGGACATACCAGAATCTTGAGGCATGTCGCTCGTGGACAGTAACGCCCCACGCAATACGAAAGGGAACAGGGTTTGTAGGCACCTCTGTCCGCCTATAAATCTGTGAAACACTGGGACATACCAGAATCTTGAAGCATGCCGCTCGTGGACCGCTTGTCCACCATAGTACAGCGCCGTGTACCGTCTCAAGCACTATGATAAAGCACAGAAGTTATCTTCTGGCCGGTCATGAGCTGGCTACCTTAAGGCCGTGGTTGTCAACCGCTTCACATGTCATACCAGGCCTGCCATTCGACCCTGGCAGGATTCACAGCAGAATGCCCTGCAGTAACTGGATTTCCGTGTCATCCCAGGTCATCCGCCCGGACCGATCCTTGCACAAGAACACCCATGGAGAGGTCTAAACATGTCTTCAGCCTGTTGTCCCTACTGGAATCGCCCACCATATTACCAGTGCCTCTGCATATCCGGTCTACCACTTGCTTGAGCCAAGTTTCACGCCGAGCTCGGCGCCTCCCGTTGCGTCTTCCATCATGCAAATGACAGAAATCGCAGAAGGCACCGTTCTTGCATGTTCGTAACGGTGGCTTGTGAAAACCTGGTGTGAAGCAGCTGGAAACGTATCATCAGGGTATTCTTTCAACTTTCTACTGGTACTATTGCCAGGATTCATGCTTAGCTCCAATTCAAGACTTGTGTGCTTCCTCTTTGCAGCTAGGACGCTGCAAACCAAGCACATGGCATTTTTGCCATCGCCAACGTGAAGGGCACTCCCGAACGAGAGCTCCGGTCCACCGAACCGTTCTGGGTTGGTCAGTCGCCGGTAGTCACTGTATCGGATGCAGTTCACAGAGCTTGAGATATTGGCTTTTGAGACAATATCTGCACGATGCAGCTTCAACTTGTCCTGGTCCGCTGTACCTAGTCTTGATGGGAGACGCGTACGAGGGCCGAGCACAATCTCGAAGCTCTGCTGGGACGATGCTGATGAGCTGCGGGAAAGCGGCTTTCGAGAGAAACGGGGCCAGGGAACAACCTCCGGTGCGGGGATCTCCCCGGGCCGACCAGACAGGCTGCAAGCAGCTGTCTCGGTCATTCTCCAGTAGTACGTTCACTGTTTGGGCCCCGACTGCAGCATTTGCAGAAACTTGAGCTCTCAAACACATCCCCTTCCCTGCACACAAGAACCTTGCCGTCTGAGATGAAACTTGCAGTCAAGTTGGCGGAAACACGCGCAACATATAGGGCTACATAAACGCCAGCAAACATGCCAGCCAGCACACTTTTTGCTGATCCGTCTTTCCTTGGTCCTTGATCTGGAACAGGTCGCAGTGCGCGCGACTCACGTTGCACCCATTTGGGTGTCAGCATTTTAGGATGGGCCAACACAGCGCCCTGCAAGCCAGAGCTCAACATTACAGAAGCGTTCCTTTGTGGTTCACAGGGCTTAGGAATCCATCCTGGCGCCCTGCTTCACATATGGGAGGGTGTCTCAAAACTGTCGTGTCGAGTGATATCCTTGCAACTAAACACATTACAAGCATGCTTTTGAGATCCCCCCCCCTTTGTGGGTACAACAAACCTGCAAACTGGTTGCCAGATTCACAGGGTTTGGAGCAGCAATAGTAGCAACAATAGTAATTAATAAACTAATAAGAATGGTATTCGTAATAGCAATAATTATAATAAAAGCGAAAATAATCATAGCAACAATATTAGTAATACGTATTATTATGGTACTAGCACTAATCATAATTTACACTGCTGGCCTAGGGCCCTAACCGAAAGATGCGGAGTCCTGACAAACGCAGGCAACAATGAGACGGCCTCTGGGTCGAGGACCAGACATTCCCAATTGGAGCTTATGCTACGCTTTCTCCAACTCCTGACAAACTACTACTGTTGATGGAGGAAATCTTGCACAAGCCCCCAAAGTACCAGGAATTACAGTAGCTTACCGCCCCTAGGGGGTGCAAGATTTCATCCAGCAACAGTATTAGAACTATTATTACTATGTTTACGATTTTTACTATCATTGCTATTATGGCTATGATTACCCCCAGACCCCCACCTTCGCCATCAGGTGAACATTCGTGATGGCGCAGCTGCTGTGGTTCTTTGGGGGGTGGTGGTGTTTCTAAAGTAGGTTTCAAGGCTTTGTCGGGTATCTATACAGATACAAGTAGGAAATCACGATATTTCCAGATTCTACAGAGGTACAAGTAGGAGACAACGGCTTGTAAATCGTACCCCCATTTCTAACGTTCGTGTTCCCAGAACATACCGTGACCACAGCATCCATGCCCAAGCCATAATAACGTGCGTGGTCCCCGAACATACGGTGACCAGATGCCCCAACCATAGTAATGTTGCTGTTCCCAGAACATCCACTTGCCAGACTACCCTATAATTCCCCCCTTCTAGTAAAATGCATGGTCAGGTAGGATGTTGGTGCCAAGAATTCTCAGATCTGGTCCCAGGTGACCTGGGAACCCAAAGTGCTGCAAGTGGCTGTGAAAACGAAGGACCTTTCGAGAGCTGTGCTGTCCTCAACATTAGATTGTTGTCCTCAAAAAACTCAGGGCTTTTGCCCATAGAGCCCCTCGGTATCCCGAGCCCGAAATCCCACGCCCACCAGTATTCCGCGATAGGCGACGGCAAACCTGGGATTCTGGCCGTATTATTCTTCCTGTTAGCACTATTATTTCTATTATTACGACTATAACTATTATTCCTGCTATTGCGGATGCATAGGATCACGTAGCCTGTCCGGATGTTCGACAACTCCGCTAGGTCAGGAGACTTGCTCTCCAAGTCTTGTCTGCATAGTATTAATTGAAATAATACTTGTAAAAATAATGCGGCTAGAAGAGTAACAATGGTACCGAATACTAGTACCAATGGTAATAACAGAAATAATATGTAGTACTAGTAGGAATGGTAGCGGTAGTAACGGTAGTAGTAGTAATAATAGTAATAATAATGGAGGTGATCCTGGCAGTAGTTTTCCTGCTGACTTCTGAGACGTGGCGGGTATGTCACATGCAGCAGCTGGGACTGTGTTCCGAGCTTAGAACGTGCCCAGACCCTGAAGAAAAGCTTCACAATATGGGGATAGTTAAGGATTATGCCAGGATTCTGGAGGGCCCTATTATGCAAAAACTATGGAATATTTTCACAAATCCCAAATCAAGCGCCACTTCTTCACTGCAGCTCAGGAGTCGTCAAAGCTGCTCAAGGAGATTCCCAGCTCTGTGGGTACTGAAAGTATTTCAAGATTTGCCTGAGTGGCATCAGGGTCTAAGGGCGTCGGGTTACTGTAGTAATAGTAGAAATACATACTGCAGCATGAAATGAAAAGAATATCAAATAAACAACTGCAATGAAATCTTCCAAGCAATGAACACTGCGTGGCATAAGGAGGAAGTGTCGGCAATCCCTCTGCAAATATGCATAGGCATTGCTTCCCGTGATGATCCCTAGCATCCACCTTGATCCCTAAACCCTAAGCCCTAACCCAGCGAAAGCTGCTCATATTCTGTCATCCAAAGTCATGGCCGTCCATTCCTTTTGTAGTGACAACGGCTGCCAGAAACTGTAGAAAGCAAACCCTCTTCTGGCCCTGCGGTAATTGGATGCAGAGAAGACGGACCAGTTTGGGCACAACGCATGGTGGCTCCAGAAATCAACTTGCGGAAGACTAGTTGAAATCCTCCACCTGAACTTCTACAGCGAAACCTTCGACCTCAGAAATAAACTCCAGAGCCCCAAGACTCACAACCGTTGATCTTGGCCCAAAAATCGACTGAAACACAAGTCAGTCGCCACAAGCTGCGACGTGATGTCTCCCACGCTGACACCAAAGACTGCCGCCGTGATTGTCCTCTTGACCTTTGATGATCTCGGGTATTTTACACACATCATACTGGCTTTGTGACTTGGAGCTTTGTATATTCAAAAACAATTCCAAGAGCGGCGAGGCAACCATAGTTTCATTAACGAGGAAGATGCTGAATGATCCAGAGAGTGCCATTTGCAGCTTTCGCAATCCCTCCTTTCGGGTCCGTGGACTTGGGATCGGCATCGGGTTCAGTTTGTTCTATGGTGGCCTAACTTCGACATTCACAGTGCGTCCAGAATCCTAATGGTTCTAGGTTTGGAAGAAACCAGAATGCGCTCATCCTTCCTCAGTTCCTGGCTCTCCAGACCGCAAATCCCGTGCAGGTTCAAGCGTGTGTTGTGTGTTTTCCCTTATTC
Source organism: Symbiodinium pilosum (assembly GCA_905231905.1). Lineage (NCBI taxonomy): Eukaryota > Dinophyceae > Suessiales > Symbiodiniaceae > Symbiodinium > Symbiodinium pilosum. The sequence goes on from CAJNIZ010013080.1 coordinate 85,350, forward strand.
ATTTATGCACGGCCTCCATGAGCAGCCGATCGGAAGGCGGAGAGTTGGTAGTGAGAAGAACCATTCCTTGCTTTCTCTTGGAGCCTTACAAAGCTAACTGACAACACCTGCCTGAAACGTTTGAGGTTCTAAAAGGAGCAGAGAGTCAGCAACAAAAGACTCTGGGCCTCAGGGGCAGAAATTCCAGACACCTTCCACCCCAATGAATGTCTAGCTACCGAACAGTAAGACCTCATCAGCTGGACCAGTGTATTGCTCTCTTTGTAAATGAGCTATAGTCTAAACTCCTAGTATCCCCCTGAATAACTCCTATAGTAGTCCCTGTATAACCGCCTATATAACCCCCTCTAAGGAGTTTAGACCCTCAACCCTAAACCCTAATCCCTAAACCCTAAACCCTAAACCCTATATTACCCTATATAATCCCCCATATAACCCCCTTTAAGGACTTTAGCCCTTGAGATGAAGCCAGGTGAAGGGTTGAGAGCCTTGCCAGACACCCGCTGTTTAGGGTTTAGGGTTTAGGGTTTAGTGTTTAGGGTTGGCAACTACAGTGCTGCACAATGAAGCTGCATGACCCATCCTGACACAACTTTATTTGGGCCCTGACAATGCATAGCGCTTCCCGGGATCAAAAAAATCGGCGTATGGTAGTAATAGTAATATTAATGGTAATACTAATACTAATCGTAATAATACTACTAGCAATAGTGGTAGTAATGTGTCCATGTAAACCCTGACAGGTGGGTTCACAAGGATCGAAGCAGGATTCTGGATGCCTCACCCTGATTTTCTTTTGTCTTTGGCTTTGTGCGCTGTAATGGAAAACACGTAAAATGTACCGAACATAGGCCGGACACCTGGCTCAATCCTTAGACTGTCGCCCACAAACACTTCAAGGGCAGGCAAAAAGGAGAGGAGGCACTTAATGGATGCAGTCTTGGTGTTTGAGGAAACCCAAACAACCAGAATACCAAGGACCTGTATGGAACACCTCGCCTTGCATCCCAAATTCCTGAACCCCAGACCCCTAACCCAAAGAAAAAGCCTACAAAACACTTGCCCTCTGACCAAACTAAAGATCCCGTTCCCTGCAGTCTGCGCCAAGGTCTGGCGAAGACCGAGTTGTACAGAGGCCCAGTGGTCTTGCGCCACGGTCGTGTTCGCGATGCTGCCTGATTAAAGGGGCAAGAGTTGTTAGATATCTAAGACATATATGAGCATAGATATTTGTCTCTACATGTGTGTATATGTCGTAATTCCGAATATGGTTGGTATTGCTACCATTGTCGTGATGAAACTTATGACACTATAAACGACTGTTGTTGTCGTCGTTGTTGTTGCTGCTGCTGTTGCTGTTATCGCTCTCGCTTTCGTTGCTATCGGCGTTGTCCTTGTTGTAACCGTTGTTGCTGTCGCTGTCGTTGCTATTGTTTTTGTCGTCGTCGTCGTCGTGGTGGTTGCTGCTGCTGCCAGCTTCCTTCCCAGGCAATCTTTCAACAGACTAGCTTCCAAGGACTTGGATTTGTAGAACTTCGTACGCTCAACACACATGTTGCAACGCCTTCTTCCAATGTACTGACCCAGTGCCTTCCGGGCCCAGAAAAGGAGAAGACGACTACCCTAGCTCCCCCCAAAACACCAGGTTTATACCGTTGGGTTTTTGCGGTAGAGAAATCCACAACCTACACCACATGCACTGCCGCTCCAGCCTCTGGCAACCTCAAACCTATATGAGCTACAGCCAATATTTCTTACCAATTTAATGGACATGGGTTCCTTATTAGGGACTATATTAGCGACTATACTAAACTACAAGAGGGACCCCTATGTCCACTGTTAAAGGCCCCTTAATAAGGCCAATATTGACCGTAGCTCATATGGTAATGAAAAGGCCTCGCGGTTTAGGCTGAACAATGCGTGTGTTTTTCTGTCGTTCTTCCCCAGATGCTTCCTGTAGAGCCGGTTGCCAGTTGCTAGAAGAGTTCCTGGCTGGTAGTAGAGAATGGAGAGCCCCTATACAATTCCCGAGAATACAGTCGTTGCAATGTTCTTCTCCAATTCCTTTAACCCTAACTTTAAACCCTTAATTGTAATAGTTTCGACATTTTTCCACTTCATAAACCCTATACTCTCTAGAAGCTGTTATTGTCTTTTCCCTTCCTTCATGTCCTACCAACGACCGGCAAGGTTGTTTGCCTGAGAAGCTGCCAGCCACGGTGGAAGTGACATGCGGACACCAGTGTTGTTCCTCAACGCTGCTAAGCGCAACGAGGACAAGGTGCTACTTTCCAGAAAACTTGGGAAGATCAAATCTTCTGACATCTTGGACACGACTTCTGTGGCAGCAATTCAGCATTAACCTATTCTTCTATTTGGCCGGTCCTGGTACCAGAGGCAGTCCTCCATGACTTCGCATGTTCGGCCCAGTGGCCTCGGACATGCCGTTGATCGTTTGTTGTTGTTGCAGTTGCACGTCTCCGGGCAAATATTTTCCATCGTCTTCAGCTTGAATTCGAAGACCCCACTGTTCCAATTGAGACAGCTTCCATAATCAATACCCTCGGCCGACATGTTGTCTCCGAACTTGCACCCGTAATCCCACATGGCCTGCGCGAGCTTCCAGGCTTCCGCTTTGCCTTTCAGATCCGCGTCTGACCGGGCATAGCTTCGGATGTGCTCCACCCATGCAGCCCACTGGGGAAGCTGGCGAAGTTCTTCTGCACTCTTCTCCTTGCAGACACTCTCCCTTCGCACATCCCTCCACCGGTCATGCAACAAGCATGGGCGTGACGAACCTCCGTAGGAGCAGCCTTGAACATCCATGAACTCTCCAGCTGGCGTGTTGCAACCGCAGGTGTCTGGGCACAGCATTCGGGTCACGAAGCCTAAGCCACCATCACCTTCAAGTGTGGGTATCTTCGTGACAGAGTCACAGTAGCCGACGGCATCGCTGCAATTGCGTATGCTGTCATTTTTCAGAAAGAATCGCAAATAGTTGAGCATCTTTCCTTCGTTGGCAAGATCCCCACATGCTGGGTTCTCTGCATCCAACACTTCATCCAGATCTCGACTGGCGGCCGTGGCAAGTAGCGCCACGTCTGTGAACCAAATACCGTAGCTCGTGTCGTTCTGCTCTATGCCAAAGCCAATCCTGGGTCTTCCCCTCAACATGCTAGTATACATTCATATACTAGACTATATTATACTATATGATACTATGTTAAACTATATTATACTATATTATACTATATTATACTATATTATACTATGTTATACTATATTATACTATGTTATACTATGTTATACTATATTATGATATATAATACTATATTAAATTATACTAGATCATGCTATATTATACTAGATTATACTATACTATACTATACTATATTAGACTATATTATACTACAATGGGATCAAAGAACATGGAAGCTACTATATATTGTAATACTTCCAATGCCACAGATGCGGCATTCATGCTTTATGCTATGGTTGCTATATCACAAGGGCTCTCACACAACAACAACAACAACAACCTAAACAAAGAAATGATTCTACTTCAACCGTCTTCAACCTAACATTTGGTCCAGAATACCGTTCATGTTTTTGCTGCTGGACGAGAAATGGAGCATTGGGCACTGTCGGAACACTCCTTCGGTTAGGACAACCTGGATACTCCAGTTAGCACTGGAGAAGGGATACTCTGGGTCGGGACGCTCTGCAGGTGCGCACTGTCCAGGGACATGTTGGGCTTGGACGTTGAAGAATGTGGTGCGCCACTCCACCAAACGGATGAGTGACCGGTCAAAGAACATGTTTTCCCAAAATCTATGAGAAACCCATTGGTGCGGTGCGGCTGATATGACGACTATTACTACCATGGCTGCTGCTGCTGCTGCTGCTGCTGCTGCTGCTGCTGCTGTTCCTGCTGTTGCTGCTGCTGCTGCTGTTTCTTCTGTTTCCGCTGCCGCTGCTGCCGCTGCTGCCGCGACCACAGCTCCTCAACGACTGCCACTGCGACGACGATCACTTCTGCTGCTGCTATTGAGACTACTACAAACACTACCGTGACTGTTGCCATCTGGGTATCTGTGATGCTTCTTGCACCGCAACAGTCTTCACGCTCTGGTCATCGTCTTCCCAGCCGCCCCCAGCGGTCGGCGCCATCAACATGATGCGGCGTGGATCCTGGGCTGCGCAGAACTTGGAAAGGTCGTAAAGCTAGACCAGCACTAGCTAGCATTTGGCAGAGGCAGCAGCAGCAGCAGTAGTAGTGGTACCAGAAAGCCGGAAACCCTTTTTCCGCCAACACACTTTAGGGTAGTGCTGTAAAGGTCAGGAAATGAAGCTCAGGATTTAGGACGTTCATCGGTTTCGACGGGGGGCTCAAGGATTGTAATCCTAGAGCGTCTAAACGTACAGGTCTTAGGTTACCCACCTTTGAAACAGCCTTCCAGGCATATAGAACCCGACGAACGATTCAAGCTAGATGCCTGCAGCGGCAAGTACCTTGATCCTGCATGAACCCACAGAAGATTTGAATGGAATCGCCTTCTTCCTGCTCCAGACGCCAGCTCAAATCTGCAAAGCAAAACTACAAAAGTGTTGGAACTTTCTGCTAGACTGACCAAGGATCCTGCATCCACACAAAGCCTGCATGCTTCGAGACTGGATGCAGAAAAATCGGTCAGACTTACAACTGGTAATAAAAACTTGTGCAGCTCAGGAAGAATAAAAGAAGGAAAAGGCTTACTAAAGGAGCCATAATCTAAACTCCTAGCATCCCCCTTAATAACCTCTATAGTAGTCCCCTGTATAATCCTTCATACAACCCCCTCTCGGGAGTTTAGACTATAGCTCGTAGGAGCGTCATGGAACTGGTCTGTCCTCCGCACATAGCCTCTCGAACATCCATGAGACTGCCCACCTGAACCATTACTTACTGATGCTTAAGGGAGAGTGGGGGAGTGGATCCCTTTCATAATCCCTATATGATTCCCATAGTATCTACCCCTGTAGCGGTACGCATATTCACTCCCCCACTCCCCCTTAAGCAGCAGTAAGATTAGCGGGCTCCAAGGCTGCAGTTGCGCGAGTCCTTCTGAATGTCTGTTCTTATGCTGCATGTCAACCCCTATACAATCTGTATATAAACCCTATATAACCCCTGCAAACCCCGTATATACCCCATGTGTAACTCCCACCCCAGGTTGCAGTTGCAGAGTATCTGAAGTGAGTGTGAATAGCAGCGAGGAAATGATGAGATAATTGCCAAATAGGAGGAATGCAGGTAAGGAGAAGGGGGGGGGGGCAGGGATGAGTGGCATGCAGCAACAAGGTCGGTAAGACCAAAGCTGGAGGGCCATCCACAAACAATTGCAACCTAAGATGCTAAGCAAGATTATGCTGTCTCAATTTCCAAGATTGTACAGCAAGTATGTGTTCAAACAAGCGGCAACCGCTCGTTCCTATAATACTCCCCATACAAAGCCCCCACATACTCCTCACTTATTCGGGAGTGTTATATTATAGCAGTTTCCATCTTACTTTCAATTATCCCAATATGACCCCAATATATACGCTATTCTATTATAGTTGTTTCCACACATCACTGGTCAACCCTGGAGCCTCTACATCCCCGTGTACTGTATACCGCAAACTGTAGAGTCCCCCTTAAGTAGGGTTTAGGGTTTAAGGTTATAATCCCCCTTAAGTAGCTAGAATATGGGGTATATTCTAGGGGTAATATAGGGACAATGGAAAAGAAAATGGAAACTAGTGTATTATAATAGGGTATATAAATTGGGGTTATAGTCCCCCTTAAGTAGATAGAATATGGGGGTTTATGGGGATCTTAGCATGAGAAACACCAAGCCGTATTCTATCTACTTAGGGGGGACTATATCTCCTTCTTACCTGTTTTGAACGCTCCCATGTACATGAAGTTTCCCAAGAAAAGTGGGCCAAATATAGATCCTAGTACATCACAACCCTTATCAATTGTTTTTGCACCCCTGATCCCTATGATCCACTATATAATCCCAGCTCCCTTTTTATGTTCCATGTTCCCTTCCATTCGGCTCTATTAGGATGATATTCCTGCATTACCCCTACAAATTTAGCCCGCCATATACGTCTGTACAAACCCAAGACACCTATATACCCGCATATACCTCCATCTACATCCTACAAACCTAAACCCTAAACCCTAAATCTTGAACCCTAAATCTTAATCACTAAACCCTAGATCTTGAACCCTTAGTCTTAATCACTAAGCCCTAAATCTTGTACCCTTAATCATAATCACTAAGCCCTAAATCTTCAACCCTAAATCTTAGTCACTAAACTCTAAATCTTAGACCCCAAACCCCATATACCCTTTAAAAGGCCAGGCCGGGCGCCATGGGCTGGAGCATAGTCAGGTAAACGATGACCACCAAGGTTGGGATTAGCAAGGACCTTCATCTTTCTTTAGGGTTTAGGGTTTAGGGTTTAGGGTTTGGGGTTTAGGGGCCTAAACCCTAAACCCTTGGGGGTAGGATGGGGTAGGAAGGATGGGGGAGGAAGGGGGAAGGCAGAGAAGCAGGGAATAGTTTCCATTTTCCATTATCCCCATTTAACCCCTATATATATATATATATATTTCCTACAATCCCTATATAACCCCAATATATATCCTATAATCCCTGTATAACCCCCATATATACCCTATAATCCCCATATAACCCCAATATATATATATATATATATCCTACAATCTCTATATAACCCCAATATATACTAGTTTCCATTATAGGGTTTGAGGTTCTTTGGGTTCATCGCGCAGCCTGCTGCCGAAATATGCCAAGACACGGCGCTACTTAGGATTTAGGGTTTAGGGTTGGGGGAGAATGTAAAACCAGATAGAACAGCAAGTAGACAAGGAAATGGGATTTGCTTTCTGGTTGTTAGCCGGAAATGGGAACACAGATGCCTCCAGTAGCCACTACATAATCAGCAATCCTCGAAAACATAATACATTCCATTCTTTCTCCACTCCTTCACTCAATACTAACGACCCGCAAGTCAGTCATGTCTAGAGTTTAAGGTTTGGGTGTAGGGTCAGGTGTTTGGATGTAGGGCCCCTGTAGGGTTCGCGTGTGAGGTTTAGGGTTTGTGGCTTGGGGCCGGGGGATGTTTAGGTTGTGGGGAGGGTGTACCTCAACCAGGAATCAAAACAGAAGCATCAGAGAAAGAAACTGAGAAGTGACCTTGAAGCACAAATGGAGCAAGAGCAACAGTGGTAACGGCAACAGCAACGATGACCATCATGATACCAAGCAGGGGAAAAAACTATTTACAAAAGTCGTTCAGGACAACAGAACTTTCTCGACAAATGGAACCATTGCGCGAACGAGTATGATAACAAACTGTTCAACTAACGCAGCCAACGTAAGGCAATTTACAGGGAATGAAATCTTTTCGCAGAAGCCTTTGTAAAACACTTTTAGTTCGCTGCAGACCCCCTCATCATGACCCTTGGTAGCCTTGATACTTGTTGACTTGTCCCCGTGCCGTTACATGAAATTCGCAAGCAGGACTGTGAACGCTACGCGCGGCGGCTTTCTCAACATGAAAGGGCCCTGAAGGGCATTGAGGATATCCAGGTACCAGTATGTTGCCGGATGATAGGGGTCCTCCTTTAGCATTTCGTCGGGACTGTCCTGAGAATCTCCCACAAATGTTCCAATCACATACGCCGCGTCCAAGATCTCGCTCTTCCAAACCAAAAACTGCTCGAAATCGTGGAAGGCTGCCAAAAGTATACGAAAGATCATCCCATAGTTCTCACCAAGAAGGCCCCCCAATTGCTAGAACACCCGCACACTAAAGCTCATTCTAAAGGTTCAGTGCCTCTTTCGTTCAATGACACTAGCCAGCACCATCTTCCCAAGACTTAGGGTTTAGGGTTGCCAGAGTCAAAATGGAGATTGCCAGGTCACCACGGAGATCTATTCTTCATTCTCTACTGACTTCCAGCATGACGTCAGAGCCCAGGCGCATGGCCAGGGACTTGGCATCAGCACCTCTCCATCGCGGCACGGATGGCATCTGCAACCTAGAGCTCAGCATGTTTGGGGCCTGGCGCTCAAATTATTAGTTGCTAGTATAATTACTATTCCTACTATCACTAATATTGCTGAGCTGGAGTCTGCAGTTAAGAGTGCAGCATGTGGCGTTGTAGGGTGAGTGCTTGGATTGCAGGTTTGGACTTTGGTGTCCAAACAAAGCAGACATGTAAGTCACCTGAGTTGTCCTGAAGTCGGATGACGTCTGTGAATGGCCCGGAATGTGAGAGCTTCTCAGAAACAATCCCAACAAGTGATCGGTAAGAGGGGCGTGATCCCTTTACGCTCTACGACCCTATTCGCCCACAAGAAATCCCCCCTGTGAATGAAGAGCGAGAAGCGGGTCCAACTGGTGCACCAGATGCCGCCCGGGGGTGGTGGCCAAAGCATCGAAGAGGAGATCGTCGATGTCAAGGATGATGCCCAGGGCTACCTGAGAGGGTTTAGGGTTTAGGGCTAAGGGAGGAGTATACAGGAAATCAATGGAATCATCCTGGAAAGTCGGAGTAGAAAGTATGCAAACTGAATACTGGTCCAAAAGAAAAGAACTACTGCCCCATTACTGTCAAGACCCACCACGTCTGCGGTTCAAGAAAAGCTTTGACAAGCACCCGTTCATGAAACAAAGAAATCTTTATAGGAGAGCGCCCGTCCTACCTCATGGGATGAGGAGAAGCCCAGACAGAAATCCTAAATGAAGCAAAGCACCAACATATTTTGGGAACCCTCCACCGCTTCATGATGATGACGAGCAAGTGTTGCAACCACCGTTTGCGTAGATACGTTCCGAAGAGAACATACTGAAAATAAGTGAAACATTGTAGATCAACATCTAAAGCGTTAGCAGGTTTCAGCACGGATGCGGGGAATCAAACCGTTGGAATAGAAGCTCTGTAGGTTTTGAGGCTTTCACGCAAGTAAAATAATCATCAGCAGCAGCTTCTCTGTGGGGATGTCTCAACAGTCAACAGTGTTGCTGGGGACTGCTCGCGCTGATGGGGTGAGATTGCGGAAGCGGCATGCATCTGTCCATGCTTCACTTGCTGAGCCCTGAACATGCCAAACCCCCTAACGCTGTAGCAAGCTCCCGATATGAGACCTTGAGCATTTCTGCGAACAAGGCGGCAGCATTGAGGATCAGCTCTGTGACGCTAACGGTATACACCAAGAAGAAGGTGCCGACATAGACAAGGAGGCCTGTTCCGCAAAACACCTCCCTGCAAAAAACAAATGGCCCACTCGCCCGGAAATCAGAAACACGGGCTTACCAAGACATGTACTTCTATCCTGCGCGACAGGGCTGAACCAGAGAAGCAACCAAGCCATATTTTCAGTAGTTGCGGGGGCCTTGTAGTACTCTTCTGAGGCTTAAGACATCGATCGGATGAAAGTAAGGCCATAGAAGCATGAACCCTGGCAGTCTGATAGCCATTGTAAAATCTAAACATCTGGATTCTACTGGGTCCAAGTTTGGTACAGGCTGTTGACCTAAAACTTCCTACTTACTCCATGTGTAATCCCTGGAAAACCCTCTGACATCCTCTCAGAACCCATTCCAAGTGAACACATATACATAACCCTCGCCTGCGGAGAAGAGCCGGTAGAGCAGCAACACGAAGCTCACCGCTTTTCGCCTCTCATCTGAGTCTTCGGTTCGAGAGGCATGGAACAGAAATGCTAAGGAATCGGTGCAGATGTTCATCTTCAATCTTCACGGCTTCAAGTGCTTCCCAACGGATACATGACGCGACAAGACACAGAGGCCATATTGAAGCAGCCACAGGTGAAACCAATATCTAGATAGGGCTGGTGGCATGCACTTCTCTGGGGTTTATATAAGGGAGTGTGCAGCGATTATATAGGGAGCTCCCTCATGCTAGACACAAGTCGCGTATGAGCCCACTGATAGCAATAGAAATAATAACAAACCCTTACCTCCCGCCTCCTGTTCATGCTCTTAACACGGTAGTGCACCACACGTGTGAACGGGTTCTCCCTGGTATCCAGCGTGGTCCGACCCCTGGGTAGCGCTGCGACAGCTCGATGGAGGGCCTCAAACAGCTTTCGGTTCAAAAGGTTGAAGACACGACCTCGAGAAACTTGAAATTCGAGGTTTAGAGTATATTGCGAATATGGTTCAGGCTTTAGGGTATCTTCAACTGCCATTGGTTCAAAACCAGCAACAGTTGAGAACACATGCTGCTGTTTTTCTCTTATTTCCCAACTGCATGCTGGATGCAAGGGCGTGACTTACCTCCTTGGCCACCATCAGATACCAGCAGACCTCAGTTGTAAGCACAGGAACTCCACCGCACAGGATGTAGGGCTGCTGGCATATTTCATGGATCCCCAAAAAGAAGAGCTTCAACTCCTGAGCCTGAAAGTGCCACCTGGTGACTAAGGCCACAATACAAAGGAGCTCCCCTGTGAAAACAGCTTCAAAGCCGCGCGCATCTGGCTTGAGGTACTTTCCTGAGAGTATAGTCTCCTTAAGTAAATAGAATACTAGGGTTAGATTGGGGTTCTATAGGGATTATGGAAAAGAAATGGAAACTACTATTTAGGGTTTAGGGTATTGATGTTTTCGAGGCTTGATGTTTGGAGGTAACTAAGGGCTCTTGATAGTTTCAGGCGGTCAGGGTTTTGAGGTCTCGAGCTGAAAGCAAATGCCTGCACGAGATTCCGATATGCTCGTAAAGCGCCATCTGAATTCCGGACTCATGTAGCGACTTGTCCAGTGAGCATACCCTGTCCACCAGGGAATTTCGCGAGACCTGATGGCCCATGTTTCCAGGTCTTAGGGCCTTAGGGTTTAGGGTGTAGCTCTTAAATCGAGATGACAAAGTTTGTGTAATTCAGGATGCTGTGTTTCTGGCAGATGGTTTTGTAGGGTTTTGGATAGTTTGTTGCCCCAAATATGGAGGAGCAAACGAAATTGATTGGAAGCTGGGTTTATGCAGTGTCTTCGGATGCGGAGCACTCAAAGTCATGAGTCCTGTTGCCCTGCATGCAGTCTATGGCCAACACAATTAAGATACCCTCGCATGCCCAACCTGAACCACATTTGTGAGTGACGGCGTCATGCCACCTGGGTAGTAGACATATTACGACACAAAAGTGTTATCCGTAGCGTAAGCCATGAGGGACTCTAGGATATGCCTCATGGTAACTCGGGTTTTCCCAGACATGGTAGTTTCCCTAAATTAGGGTACCAAAAATACGAAAGTCCTTACTATAGGGACCCCCAAAAAGGTACCCACAATTATGGGAAACCCCCACATGCCTCATCATAAGAGCTCAAGGAGTGTCCTGAAGATCGCCTCCAGCGAGTGGCGTCCTGAACCTAACTTGAGGCGTCTCTTAGGGTTTAGGGTTTAGGGTTTAGGGACCTAACTTGAGGCGCCGCTAACTTGCAAAGGGAGCCTGATCATCTTCAGCCAATACGTTCCTTCTTCTTCTAGTACATGAAAAGACTCTGATTCCCGATTTCAAGGGAAATACCGAATTCATGGTTCTGTGCTTTGTGCTTCTAGCAGCTCACAAAGAAGGTTTCCACGGTGGTGTAACATGCCGTATTGTCACAGACGTCATGCCTTGTATTGCTTATGTCAAAAATAGCCAAGGACATTGAAAAGCCTTCTGGCTGCGACTGCAGGGCGGTCTTCTCATCGATCTCAGGGTCGATGAAGTTGAAGAAAGCAATGCCTACGGGCATGCCAGAATCATTGAAGTGCTGGCCAAGGGGCTGGGTCAGATTTCAGAATGGAGGACCTGGATGTCTGGGGGCCGTGGTACCGTCCCTACTAGTGTAGGGGCCCAAACAATTTGATAGGCTTTTGGGGCATGCCGCACTTCAAGTCTATCCGGATTAGAAGCAGATTGCGTTACCAAGCATTCAACCTTCTACGTGAATGCTTCTTGACATGCGTAGCACTAGCTATGCTTGTGAGACAACATGGTTCTAGCTAGACGATATTTCCAGTCACTGTCTGTTGGGCGCTTCTTGATGTGATATGCATTGATTACCCATTTGAAAAAACTTAGAAATAAACATAAAGAACAAAATAAAAAGGCCCCCAGGACAGCTTCGTTTATCAGCATTCTTATCCAGCTTTGGTTCTATCTCACCTCGGTATCACACCGTGGGCTGAGCCAGGTTGTCTTTAGGGATGCCTCAGGATGTCGGCACGACCAGAGTGAGTGAAAAACAATAGAAATCTGAACTCGCCACCCTGCCCCATCTTCGGAACTCAAGCTTTGAACTCATTCCTTTGGCCTGCGAAGACGATCTGCATCAGGACATTCACCACAGCGAGCAGAAAGGTTTGTAAAGAACCCAGAGGGCCAAGTGCTCCAGTACCTTGGGCTCGCGGGCGCTGAATGCATCAAAATTTTGTGTCTTTGAGGATTTGACAAGTGCTGAACGTGAGGAGTTTGTTGGGGGTAGCAAGATTTTCACAGGCCCTGGGGGGCCGGGGTGTGGGGTACCATGCTGGCCAGGCACCAATGAAGATGAAAAGGTCCCACGTAGACTCGCCAAACGTATAATACTCCTTGCCAATGGAGACGGTTCAGGTAAGCACCAACCCGGTCTCAAACCCCCTCTGCTCCAAATCAATGGGAAAAAATGGAAGAAGTACTACGAAGTTTGCGAGCAAAAACGTGTGAACTTCTTGGGCCTACATGGATTCTGAAGTGCAGAAGTACCTCAACTCCGACACCGCAAGCCCTTTGCCCTTTCCTCAAAAACTACAAGAAACACCTTGGAACACGCCACCCTACATCGTCCTGCGTCTGGTTGTTTAAGATAGATTCATCCACGTCAGCAACCTTGTTGGCAATCAAGTCAGTAATCCTCCGGCCACTGGTGCGATCTGACTTGTCCTGTGCTCAAGGGCCACAGTTGGAGTCACACGGTACAAGCTATCAGGCTTTGGGCTTTTGGGGAGGAGAAGGAGAACGGTGCTGGAACACATGTTCATTGCGATTCTGGGCAGGAGTGTTGTCAGGCTCGCTTTCCGACGAGTACCTTGCCCGGGCCAGTTTTCAGTTCGCTTCTATACCAAGACCTAAGGCATGTGCAAAGCAGATGCTGCGTACTAGGAATGCTAGAGCTGCTAGGTCTCATGCGGGACTGACATGGGCGAGACCATGGGCGAAGGCGGTGCAGACGGTGCAGGCGGTGCAGGCGGCGAAGTCAGCTTAGCGGAGGAAGGCGCTTCTTGGCTCGCATCGTCTGAGTGGTTCTCCTCTCCGTTCTCCCTGTGGAATATGACTGGATCGTCCACATTCACGCGGCAGACCACGCATCCGTTACTTGGCGAGTTCTGTGAGAGGAGCTGCTGCAAAGCGATGACTGCTTGCTGTAGCTCCGCCACATTGTCCTCCAAGTCGTCGAACCGCTCATCGATGGCCGTCAACACGTCCGCACCATGCAGCCCACGACCTGTGCGGTCAGGAGCTGAAAAGAAAGGCCAGACAGGACTCTAAACATCTAAGCCAGAAGGATACAAAGCTGAGCTGATGGATGAGGCAGGCGACTTTTCAAACTGTTCTGTCTCAAAAACTTGATTCGCGATGCCACCTCTGGAGTGTCCATGGCCCAGGCCAGATCTACCTTCCGAAGCTCTCTACGACCTCGGAGGTTCGTCCTCTGCTTTTCAAGCCGACATGCAAACAGAGCCCAAAGATTCATGGAATCTCAGGACTCAAATTGTCTAACTGCTAGACTGGACTGAATTTGAGATTGCGACTGCAAGCTGCATTAAGCTACATTGCTGTGACACACTTGTCGACCCTCTGGATGCAGAACGTCTGTGGGGCCCATTACAAGAGTCTGAGTGACTAGGTTCGGTCTTCTGAGGCACTTGTTTACAGTCAAGTATTCTTCATGTGAAGCATAAACACACATGAGATATAGTCTGAACTCCCCCTGAATAACCCCTATAGTAATCCCGTGCGGTACCGTGTGACCCCTGGGCCCATACACCCCCACACCCCCACACCCCTAAACCCCTACACCTACACCCGTACACCCCGACACCCCTCCGCCCCTACACCCCCTTTACACCATTACACCCACACCCCTACACCCCGACACCCCGACACCCCGACACCCCGACACCCCGACACCCCTACAGCAAGCATAGGCTAACCCCACACCTCATACCCTATACTCCCCC
>CAJNIZ010013091.1:0-14763 GCA_905231905.1 Symbiodinium pilosum
GATGGTGGTGATGGTGGTGATAGCGTGTAAGTGCGTATTTGAAGATATGGGTATATGTATGTCGATCTCTATGTTTTCAAACATATTTATCTCTGCTGTATATGTGGACGTATATCCGTATGCATGCACGTATATATGCACATACATTGCGTGCATGAATGGATATATCTATGCATATGCGTATGAATATATATATATATATATGCATCATCAAAATTTTCAAGCCGCTCCGCACGGGAGCGCGATTTTCGTAAATAAAAATCAAGATCCTCCGTATAGGAGTTTGAAATTCTTCAAAATTTTCAAAACGCTCCGCACAGGAGCACGATTTTTCGCAAAATTTTGAAGACGCTCCGCACGGGAACGCGATTTTTTTCAAATTTTTCAGGACGCTCCGCACGGGAGCGCGATTTTCTTTAAAATTTTCGAGACGCTCCCAACGGGAGCGCGATTTTGATCATAACAGAACGATAAGGAGCGAATCAATGTAGTTTAGCCTGGATATAGGAATTCTTCTTCAGAAAATTCGACAGTTTAACGATGAATACGGTAAAAAATATACCTGGTCTATATTGAAATATAATCTCAAGAAAATCACCCTTGATAAGATGAATCTACGAAATTTCAAAGACGTCTCGAGTGGGAGCGCGATTTTCAAAAGTCAATTTTTCAAAATTTTCAAGACGCTCCGCACGGGAGCGCGATTTTGATCAAAGCAGAACGATGAATTTCGAGGACGTCTCGAGCGGGAGCGCGATTTTTTACAATCGATTCATCATAATTTTCAAGACGCGCCGCATGGGAGCGCGATTTTGTTTAAGAGAACGATCTGGAGCGAAACAGTTTAGTATAGCTTGGGTATAGAAATTCTTCCTTAAAACGATAAAACACACGAAGAACGAAGCCAAGGGATCCTATACCAGCGCTATGCTATAACCACCCCCCAAGAACCTCACCCTTAAGCAGACAAATCAACGAAATTTTGAAGACGTCTCGAACGAAAACACGATTTTTTTCAGACATCATCAACATTTTGAAAATGATCCGCGTGAAATCTATACCTGGGCTATACTAAAACAACACCTCAAAAACATCATCTTAAGAATATAAATCAACGATAAATTTATCAAAAAATCAAAAAATCAACGAAAATTTGAGGATGTCTCGAGCGAGAGCGCGATTTTTGAAAATGGCATCAAGATAACCAAAAGTGAGCCGAGGCTCAAAATAGTTAGATTGTCCGACGAAAGTGCGCAATTTTGATATTTTGATAACGTCAAAAAAATCTTTCAAAATCATCAAAAGCTTGAGGACGTCTTGAGCGAGAGCGCGATTTTTCATGCTTTTAGCGAAAGCCGGGGGGTCGTCCAGTTCGTTTCGGTGCCCCCTATCAAGAGCAAAATAAAGGCAAACCGACCTCCCAGACCTCTCTCAGACGCATCATCGTAAGATATTCCGAAATGAAGACGTCTCGAACAAGAGGACAACTCATCACTTCACATCGATGCGTCCAATATGTATGCGCGACGGAAGAGCACGTTGCGGGGGCCGGACGACGGTATAAATAATTAGATCCTCAGAATGAATGCGGAGAATAATTCTCATTCAGGAATCTATATCTTCATATAAGATCTATAATCTCTCTTATGATCTAATTCAAATTCGATTGATATTGAATAGGATTCTATATATGCTGGAAGAAAATTCTAGATATATGGTAAATTCTATAAGGCGAAAATTGATTATATTTCATCCCTGCATGAATTCTATACGAATCTTATTTCTAGGAGATATTTCCTCCGCTGGTCAGGCCAATTAAAATCCTCTTTCCCATATTCCGCGTCCTCCGTAATATGAAAGCAAGCTAACGCGACGAAATTTTATTCCTGGAATCATATTTTGAAAGGAATTTGAGATTTAAAATTCTTATTAAATCTCCTATATTATTATCAATAAATCGCGTCTATTGCAAATAGGTCGATTATCGACAGAAATTCATCTGATGGCAAGACGAAAATTCGTCGCATTTGCGTATCCCTAAATAAATTCTATACGAATCTTGCGCAGATCTCCTTCTTCGTAAAATTCCTCTGCTAAGATCTCTATCTGAAATCAATAAGATATTATGAATTTATTCTAAAGGATTAATTCCTCCATTAGTCAGATCAATGAAGATTCATTTTCTTATATTCCGCGATTTCCGTAATATGAAAGAAAAAAATGCGATAAAATTTCATTATTGATGATATATTTTGAAAGGAATTTGAATTCTAAAGTTCTTATTAAGGTCTCAATCTGATTGTCAGTAAGTCTCACGCATCGTAATTAGGGCGATTATCGGCGGCAAAATTATCGTTGCGGCAGGACGAAAATATATAGTAATTGCGTATCCCTGGATAAATTTTATACGAATTCTATATAGATCTCTTTCTCCAATAGATATTTCCGTCAAATTCTTCATCTTGAATAAATAAAATATTTTAGATTCATTCCAGGGAATGAATTCTATCGCTAGACAGACTAATGAAAATATTTTTTCCTATATTCACGTCCTCTTTAAAAATAAAAATAAATAAATGCGACGAAATTTTATTCTTGATGAGATATCTTGAAAGGAATTTGAAATCTAAAGTTCTTAGGAAGAGCTCAATCTGATGGTCAGCAAATCTCGCGCATCGCAATTAGGGAGATTATCGACGGCAAAATTACGTTGCGATAGGACCAAAATTCATCGTATTTGCGTATCTCTATATAAATTCTATTCAAATTTTGGGCAGATCTCCTTCCCTCATAGATAGATCTCCCAAACCCTCTATCTAGAATAATAAATAAAAATTAGAATTTTTTGATGAGAGCTCTCCAGAAGAATTCTCATTTGAAGATTGGGTTCCAAGAGGTCTAGGAGATAATCAAAAAATATATATTTGCGTCCGTAAGCGCCCGCAAATAATTATTATTATCTTTTGTTTTTGAGAATCGTGTCACGAAATGTATAGAATTGTCGTTCGTATTTTCATATTTTGCGCTCTAAAAATATCAATAATCCCAGGGATCCGGAGAATCCTATTCACGAAATATGGCGTTATTATCATTTTTAGATTCATGACGGATCTTCGCCTCTCAAAAATATCAATAATCAAAAGGATCGGGAAGAATTGAATTCTAAATGCGTATCCGATCAAATATAACGAAGATCCCTCTGGAGAGCAGGGTGCGCCTTTTGATTGCCAGTGCGCGTCTTATGAATTCAAAATGAATAGCTTTCAATATTCTTCGTAGAGAAAGCATTCTAGAGATCTTTTTTTTTTTTCATAAATCAATAAAATGATAGAATAATGAATCGAGTATAATAGAACGCCGACTTTCAAAATATCTGATATCCCACTATCTTGCCCGTTCTAGCAGCTTTCGATCAACTACAATTGACTCTTCTATTGCCGGAATCTGAACTCACGGACAGCCTTGCCTTTCAACGTCAAAATCCATAAGACATCTAAATCATATTCTTTGATAAGATCGAAGGCAAATCAAAAATTTCTATCGATTCTCATTTCTCTTTCTTCTATATCACGGAATATAAATTATGACGTCTATTTGCGGGGATATAAAAGAACCAGCTCCATATATTTGCGAAGAATCTAATATTCGAGATCATCTATCAGATTAATTTCCTCCTCATCAGGAGATTTTTTAAAAATGGAGCAATCATCTAAGGCCGTCGAAACCCCTGCAATCTTGATCGTCTGCCCCAAAGGAATAGAAATCAGAAAGGAATAAATCATTCCGGCGCCGAGGAGTCCTGAACATCGAGAGCAATTCCTCCTCGGTCCGCCTAAATATCGGCTTCAGCGGCTCGCAGGGATATTGCGAGATATCTCCGCTCCTCAATCCGCCCAAGCTCGCACGCAAATTTTGCAGAGACTTCTCGTTGCACGCAGAAAGAAATAATCGTCTCGCGATCGCGGGGTCAGATCTGATATATCTCCTATCAATCTTATCGACTACATAAACGTATATATCCAATTCCGCCTCCGCGCAGAATTCGAGCGATCGCAGAAAAGGTCATATTGAAGGCGATCGGCGCCATGATGCAGCCAGAAAGTCGAATCTCATGGTTCCGGTTTTCCTAGATTTCCTTCCGTTTGGGGATGAATTTCTCGAGAGATTCTAGGGATTCAGAAAATAGCGATTTCTATCCTGGAAATAATTGAAAATAGACCCAGATTTCTATTCTAGAGATAATGCAAAACGGAATCATTTTCCAGATTTCCTAGATTTCCTCTCGTTTGAGGATAGATTGCTTACGATTTGGGATCTGAAGAGCTCATTTATCTAAAAATTCAAGTCAGATATTCTTTGCAATCTACGATTTGGGGAGCTCATTTATCAAAAGAAAATTAAGAAGGATATTATTTACGATTTGCGTTTTGAGGATTTCGATATTTAGATAAATTGAAGGGAAATATTGTTTGGAATTTGGGCGAGGGAATTCATTTATCCAATAATTTATATTGGATATTGCTTATGATCTGGGATTTGGGAAATTGATTTTTCAATTAATTTGAGGAGGATAGCATTTATAATTTGGGGAGTTCATTTATCCAAAAACTTAACGGATATATTACTCGCAAATCGCGATTTTGGGAATTCATTTATCCAAGAATTTCATGTAGTTAATATTTACGATTTGGGATCTGGGAAGCTCATTTATTTAAAAATTCATAGGAAATATTGCCGGCGATTTATGGAATTCATTTATCCAATAATTTAGCGGAGAAGCTATTTGCGATTTCGGATCTAGGGAATTTATTTGATGAAAAATTTCAGAGGCATATCATTTATAATCTAGGATTTGGGGAATTCATTTTTCAAAAAGCTAAGCAAATCATTCTTTGCGGTTTGTATTTTAACGAACTGATTTTTAATATAAATTAAAGGCATATATTGCTTGCGATTTATGATTTAGAAAATTCATTTGTCCAATAACCAATTTAATGGGATTAATATTTGCGATCTGGGATTTAGGTAGTTAATTTTTTATTAGAGAATTCATTTATGAAATTTTAGAATTTTCACGACTTCCCATATAAGATCCCTTAAAAATTTCTAATAGAGATATATAAAGATTCCGATATAAGAGACCTCCCAAAAAAAAAATATATAAAGAATACGCATATATTCGTATACATATATAGTAAATGAAAAATTGACCGAATTTATAGACGCTCCGCTTAGAAATATATTTTTTATCTAAAAAATCGATGAACAATGGAAAAGGAAAATCCGAACGGAAGCGCAATTTTCATTCAAATTTTAGAAATATTCCGCCCAAGAACGCGATCTTCGTCCAAATTTTAAGAATATTTCGCAAAGACGAGCGATTTTCATCAATATATTTAAAATATCTCGTACGAAATACGAAATACGATTTCCGAGAAACAAAATTCAGAGCACTTCGCACGAGAGCACTATTTTCTTCATTATTTTCAGAAAATTCCGCACGGGGGCGCGATTTTGAAAGACCCGGGCCTAGAGCGCGATTTTCTGCAAAATTTTGAAAATATTCAGCGCGAAAGCGCGATTTTCTTAAAGATTTTGACGATAATCAGAACGAGAACGTAATTTTCTTCAAAATTTCGATGAAACTCCGAACGGCAGCACGATCTTCTCAAATCTTTTCAGCAATTTTCAAAATGCCCCGCACGAGAGCGCGATTTTCATCAAAAGCCCTCTATCTATAATAACAAAATAAAAATTGAGAAATTCTATAATCGAAAATCAGGTAATCAAATAATATAGAAATTCATATATGAAATCCGATGAATTATCAAGATTTTAAATTCGCACGTATTTTTTCTCGATTCTGAAAGGTTTTATCCCTCCGCCCCCCGGGTCTTCACATTCCGCCTAGCCGTAGTGCAGAAAATTAAATAAAAAGAGAAAAATCGAAATCTTGGGAAATTTTTGGATGCGCGATTTTTTGATCGTGAAATCCC
Organism: Symbiodinium pilosum; assembly: GCA_905231905.1. NCBI lineage: Eukaryota > Dinophyceae > Suessiales > Symbiodiniaceae > Symbiodinium > Symbiodinium pilosum. Next base: position 5,997 of record CAJNIZ010013091.1, read on the forward strand.
CCGCATCAAGCCTGGATTTTCCCCTCATTTATCTCTCTTGAGCTATCTACGCGGCAGCTTATAAAACTCCATGAACAGACGCGACCAATCTATAAATTCTAAAAAATTTTGGTTCTCCATCCTGGGGGTATATATTCTTCCGAACAGCCGCGCCGACGACCAGAGAGAGATAAATCATGCGGATTTAACATCGCGCATGAATCTCGACGAACCATCAATATATCAGACCGCACATTAAACCCAAAAAAAACAATCTAATAGATTCTGAAAGATTTTGGAGCCTCGGAGGAGCACATAAATCTCTGTGAATAGATACGACCAATCTATAGATTCTAAAAGGTTTTGGTTCTCCGTCCCGGATCTACGTGCTCCTCCGAACAGCCGCGCCCGCAATCAAAGAGAGATACATCACGCAGAATATATAAGGTCGGACGTGAATCTCGACGAACAATCAATATATAAGAACGACACATCACCAAAAACGGCCAACCTAATAGATTCTGAAAGATTTTGGATCTCCGGCCAGGGTCTATACCGAGCCGCCGCGCATAATAGCCGAAGAGAGAGAAATTGCTCGAAGACAGCCCGGTCTTTCCGCCTCATTTATCTTTCTTGGACTATCTGCGCGGCGGCTCGGGGGAGCGCAGATATCCCCATAGACAGAGGCAGCCAATCTGTCAATTCTAAATTTTAGTTCTCCGTCCCAGGTCTATGCTCTCTGCCGAGTAGCCACGCTAGACAGCCAAAGAGACAAATAAATCACGCGGAATCCCGCTCCGGGGTGAAAGGCCGCGCGACCAAAAATCTCCGAGATTTTCGGTCGCGCCGCCCGCACCAAAAATCTCGGAGATTTTAGAGCCTCTAGCTTTTCTGAAGGGTTCTAAAATCTCCGAGATTTTAGAGCCCCTGGGGAGCCCGCAGGAGGCGTTTTAGAGGTGAGCCGGAAAGGCTAGGCCGCGCGCGGTCGAAATGGCCGCAAGTGGAGGTATATCTCGAGCAGGAAAACGATTTTCGAAAAAAAAGATCATCATCAAAACGTCAAAAAAATCGAAGTGTTTCGCGCCAGAACGCAATTTTTGAGAACCCAAGCAAATCTGCAATTTTGAGGATGTCTCGCGCGAGAGCGCGATTCTTGAAAATCGGAGCGCGACCAATTCGACATAGACCCCCCCTATCAAGAGCATTTTAAAGGCTATCTCTCTCAACTTAGATCGGTCTAGATGAAGATAAATCTACGAAATTTCGAGGATGTCTGAAGCGGGAGCGTGATTTTCCAAAAAACAATCATCATCAAAACGTCAAAAAAATCGAGATGCCTCGCGCTGGAGAGCAATTTTTCACATTTTATAAAGTCAAAAAACGCGCGGTAACGCGATTTTTGAAAAATGGCCGCGCCGTCCCGTTCGGTCACGACCCCCCACCAAGAGCACTTTAAAGGCGATGTCCTATATTTGTTGATAGAATTTCGATTAAAAAAAAAAAAAAAAACATCGATTTGTTGAGGATATCTTGAGCGAGAGCGCGATTTTAGGCGAACATAGGCGCGTCCCAAACGTCTGCGCGACGGAAGGGCTCGCAGATGGTGCCGGGCGATGGTGCATCCAAACAATTAGAATCCCACAATGCGTGCGGGGAAAAAACAACACAGGAATTATTCTGCTAGCAGGGCCAGTGGAAATGAAAATTCCGGCGCTTCTGCTACTTTGCAAGACCCTCTCAAATTGGATAATGTACAAAAGGCCCCGTAACCCGTAAGACAAAATTTTTGGAGCGCCCATATATTTGTGGCATGATAAGACTTCTTATTTACATATTTGCATTTGGATAACCACTCAAATGCAATCCCAGCCTCCTCAATGCCCTTAAACAAGAAATGAAAGTCCGTGAAACAATCTCCTCAACATCCCCGATGCACAGGTTTCTTTATTCGCACATGCATGGTGCATGTCTAGTTCGTGAAGTACCATTAGCAGACTTTGTCGTTCAGAGTGAGGTGCTCTGTCATGTTCAACATACACCTCAGCCAGCACAAAAAAAGCAATGGCCAGGCTACATACTGGTCAAAGCAAGTTCAGGTAGTCACCGGCAGAAGGCGTCCCTGCAAGACGTTGTGCCCTGTTGTGCGCCTTCCCGCTGCTTCTGATAAGTTGGAACTCAGCCTGTGGCCGGAAGGGAGGCCGATTGGACAAGGAAAGCAAGCTAGTTCAAAACAATTCGTGCCCGAAGCCTGTAGCTGTTGAAACAGCACAAGGACTTGGCAGCCGGATCCCGCCTGGTCTAGGGTGCGGAGGATGCTGGAAAACCAATATCAATCTTCACAGCATCCCATCTCCACATCTCAAAAGCACAACCTGCCTCACTGGCACAGAAAAGCCTTGTAAACAGTGACGAGCTTGAAGCGCGCCTGATTTTCGTGCGGGGATACTCACGACGCAAGGCCCACATCAACGTCAAACAACTGCATTTGTTTTCAAAGTCGGTACTCAGCTTCAGATCTATCGGATCTGCTTAGCTTCAACGGAACAGCTCAGATCCATCTGAAGCCATTGGGTCAGATGGAGCTGCACCACCATTGTGTGAGTCTAAAGGCACAGGTGTTAGGAAATCAACTCGAAATGGCTGTATACTATGTACAGCTAGACTGTGGGGTGCTTTGACCTCGGCAGCTTCCCAAACATTCATTGTCTGCTGCGTGCCTCAGACTTGCAGGCAACAAGCAGACTGCACCTTCATGACTCTTCTCATCCACTGTCCAGCCAAAGGTGCAGCTCTTTCTTGTGCCAGCGCAGATTGTCCTTATATCTGGTCGGCCACAGGATTAAGAAAAATCAGTGCGGTCATTGCGCAATAAACCGGTCCTCTGGCAGGAAGGGCTGGCCCAACCGGCGAGCGTGATTGGGCGGTCTAGGCAGGACACTTGGATACTGTTGTTCGAGCTTCCGGTAGATGATGTTCCATTACTGCATGAAATGCTTATAACGCACACCCTGTGAAATGACTGCCTTGAACATACTTTCAAGACCTCTGCACGGGTGGCAAAGCACTGATGCTGCTACCCCCAGGTCCACACTGGTAAGTTCTTGTCATATGCACCATGCCGGCAACGATAACGCCACCCGGTTCTCGCGCGGGCTGCCAGCTCTGAGAATCGTGGCGTGAAGTTGTTCCATCCCTTTTTTGATTTTGGTGTATTCCATTAAAAGCTAAGAGCCTGAGGGGGAACGCAAAACGCTTGCAACATGTGAACGGGTGTGTAAATGAAACAAGACCCAAAAAGCGGAATGGGTCGGAAAGGAGTGACTCTACATCCGTACGGGTGATCTCGACACTGACTAGGGGAAGACTCCAGCAAACCGCACCCTACGATCAGCACTGCGGTGATGCCCAGGGGGACAGTAACAAAGACGGAGAACGGCAACTGGGCATCTAGACTCCGGAGGGCTTCCTTGGGCTGCAGAAAACTCCTGCGCGCAGCCCAGTGAATTGTCGAGGGCAATTTTGCAGGTAAGTCGGGATACCTTTGGGAAGTTTGTGTGGAAGTTTCGGTGGAATTTCGTTCAAGGCCATTTCTTCGTTCAAGATTTTGCGCACAGCTTTGTGCAAAACTTTGCGAAAAGATTGCATACCAACACTTCATGCTAACGCTTTGAGCAAACTTCGGAAAAAATCTTCGCGCACCAGACCTCGCGCCGCCAAACTTCGCGTCCCGAAATTAACTTCGCGGCCCCAACTTTGTCACACTGCACTTTACGCCCTTTACGCAGTCTGCCAACATTTCAGCCCGCTTACCTCAAATGTGTCCCTTGGAAGCAGCATGCGCGACCCCAAGTAACGAACAGTATGTATGCAGAACACGTTGATGCAATAGTCTTGCCTTGCAACCGAATCCGCTGAACAATTTTCAAAATGCAACATTATTCGTAAAATTATTTCTGAGAAGACCCGGGCCTAATACTGTCGACCTTGGAATGAATCTCACGCTTCCGCCACTGCCCCGAATACGGCCTTCTAAGCTTCAAGCACGCTGCTGCAGGGGCGTACATGCAAACTTGGTCAGGTTTAAGAATACGTCAGTGTCATGTGGGGATATAGTTCTGTGCCAAGCCTGGGCAGCATGTAGAAAGCGAATGGTAGCCGCCTCTGAAGCAGTCCTGTCATGCTGCTAGAACATGTCAGAAATATTCGGTAATGCAGCTGATGGAAGGCATATGATTGCTGTGCACGTTCCCGCAGAGCTTGTTTTATTGCCTTTTGACCTTCGGTGCTGTTTTGGGTGGCCAAGGTAAAAATTCCACGGGGAACACTCATTGGATCCACGATGGCGCTAAGTCCGTCCTCTGATCTTCTGCAATCTGCATCAGCTGAGGCAACCTTGGGCAATTGAGGCAAGATGAGGACGTTCCAAATTTGGGTGCCAGGATCTAGGCGAGCCTGACAGACCTAGACCCTTAAACCCCAAATAGTCGTTTCCGTTTTCTTGTGCATTATCCCTATAAAACCCTAAACCCTAATCCCTGAACCCTAATCCCTACACCCTAGTCCCTAGACCCTACCCCTATTCCCTAAACGCTAAGCCCTATACTACCCTGAAAGAAAATTGAGCCGAAGCGCTGTGGAAGCAGCACTGTTGTGAAGGAGCGAATCAAGGCATGTGCCTGGAGTACAGAATCAAGATCAAGCTGATTAAGCAGCTATTACTACCATTGCTATTATTAGTGTTGATGCTAGTACTAGCAGTACTATTACTACTATTATTACTGTTATTATGGTCATTACTATTATTACTATTACGTTTTCGGTATCTTTATTACTTTTGATGCTAGTATTACTATTAATGCCATTTTTTTTTAATATTGTCTCTTACGAAGTGTCAGCAAAGCCTTCTTGAGCCCAGCCTTGCTCGCCTTGCTCAAAGTCCCCAGCTTTTGGGCTTCTGCTCGACCCCTGCTCTCCCGAATGCGGCTTTGTACCTTCAGATGAGCTATAGTCTTGGCTCCTAGCATCCCCTTTATACCTCCTATAATAGTCCTTTATGGAACCCTCTTTAAGGAGTTTGGACTATAGCTCAGATAGCCAAGACTGTCATCATCTGTCCTCCCAGTGCTGGCATGGAAACAGCTGATAGAAGCCTGCTCTAGCATGGTGGGAATGCTGCGCTCTCAAAGGCTCAACACTTTTTACAGAAAGAGAGTGTATTCGAGGAAATTTGCACACAAAAGCAGAATTACAACCAAAGCCCATCCAAGGACACCCACATCTATCGGCTTTTCAGAGCTGTAGGATTAATTTGGGTGGAGGGCTCAAGAGGGGCTTGGGCTGGGTTTGGTATCAGCTTGGGATGGATTTGTGACGGGTTTTGGATGAGCCTGTGGTAGGTTTGGGCCGGGTCTGCGTGTGCGTGGGGCTTTGGGGGATGCATTTGTTGTGGTTAAGAATGGGCTGGCCTTTGGATGGTTGGAGGCCTTGGTATTGATATGGTGTACCCATCTGACAGCTGTGTTGAGCTGCGAATCCCCATACTTTTCATAGCGCGAAAATCAGGCTTCGCTCAGTTTCCCACCTGGGCAGTTTTCTTTGCATAAGCTTGCGTGGGATCGTTTGGACATGCATGGTAACGAATATGTAGCGCTAGGCTACCATGGCGCGCAGCTTTGCGCTGCCATGCTTTTGCTATATCCTGATGCCAAAGTCATTCCATTTCGCAAACCCTTGCACTGAGACTCGCTCGAAACGATGAGTAGAAATGCGAGAATTGGATTGGCCGGCTGCATCTGTAATGTTCTGCATCATGTTCGCCATGTAGGTGATCGTATAGGATAAGGGAGCGGTGGGCCTGGGTGGATGTGAGGTGGATGTGGCATGGACTTGGGGTGAGCTTCGGTGGAATTTGAGGTGAGTCTGGGCTGTGTAACACCTCACTGGCACTAGGCCTCTAGGCGATAAAGCCGCCGCAAGGGAGTGGTGGCCGGGGCAACACATAACAAGCTTCGTACACAAAGAGGTCCTTTTCAACAACGGCATCCGCTCGACATGATGCGGTATGGGCCAACCTACCTAGGACCGAACCAAACCATGAATTCCCGCTGAGGGGGCCCCAGGAAGACGTGCTCATGGTGCTGCGAATGAGTCTGTGCAAAATGTGCCAATCAATCTGATGGCCACCTCCAAATCCCGCTCGCGTTAACTCCCTTGCCTGCCCCGTGTCGTTTTTGCCTCCTCAACTTAGCTGCTTCGGATGAAACGGCGGGCCAGTGCTGCTGATGCTGCTGGCGCTCCCAAACCCACCTCCAATATGGCTTTGTGAAACAGACACTGTCCAATACACTTTGTACTCACCAGACCACGCCTGGGTGGGGTGAAGCTGCGAAATCGAGCTGCATTTGAACACTGCCAGGAAAGAAACGCATAACCACGGATGCTGCAAAGCTGACCCAACCCTTATCCTGTTGATTGGCACAGGGTGCGCAGGGTCGTGGACTGCTGAAGGACGGGCAGCAACGGATCCGCACGTGGACACGATTTAGTGACAAAGTCAGGACCACATCTGGCAGTCCCCTGCATCAAGCCGCAATTTTTGCGCAGATACCAGACCCGGGGGATGACAGACCACCTGGTGATCACCTACTGCATGATATCCTGACAAGCTCCAAGCATCCTGACGAGCTCCCGATCGCGCATTTTAGTTGCCTAGATCAGACCTCTGGCCCATCAGTAAACGTCATCAGCATGGCTTGCCTCCTCGATGCGACCACGGAGGTCATCACATGCGCCAAGTGCGGCCTAGAGCCCGGAGACAGCATGTCATCGCACCCCATAAACCCAGAATAACACCGTAACGCATCATCAGCGCCTCCACCTCCAAAGCAGCAGAGCTCACGCGCAATTTTGCCTTCAGCTCCTGTGCTTCAGTGGAAGACTCTGCTACCAAGTGAACTTAACTGGCTTCTAGCGTGCAACAAGCGCAATCAAAGCAAGCAAATGAGTAACTCCAATCTAGTCCGAGCATCTTGATGGAGCTGTGCGTCCTACAGTCAAAAAGGTCACTGCAGCTGCATCTCTGCACTAGACATCAGCAGGCATACTCTACAGTCCATGAAAGCAATGTGACATCGAGCTTTGTCCTCCTCAGCCTTCAGTTGCATGGATGCTGCAAGGCCCAGATCATCTTCTAGTAACGCGCGTGCGACGCTCTCGACCTTCCCACAAAGAGGCATCAAACTCCAGAACCCAATTCGCCCAGGAGCTCTTGAGCGCTTGCCTCTGACAGCAACAGCTCAGCTCCATTTGCACTTTGTTGCCGCCGTGCGTCAGCAGCATGCAGGGCTGACTTGACCTTCAGAGCCAGAGACAGGCACAGAAGTCCTAGCCTGCTAGTACTTGTAAGCTGAAAGGCTGGGAAGACGAACCTTTCTTAAAGAATATGGTTTTTATCCTTAACAACCGGCAAGAGCACAAGTTACAAAATGCAAAATGTTGGATCCAGTCAAACGCAAGCAAATTAATGCCGCAAGTCGCATCTGAAAGCTCGTGAAGACACCTCAGCAACCGTCGCCGGTAGTCCTGAAGAGCAGCCTGCACCTCCGCCAGCCTTCTTGAAAGCCCGTGGTGCCACGCCCTTGATGCACCGCCAGGATAAGCTGACAGAGACTGAAGCGAAGAGCCGGAGGCCACAGAGGGCGTCTTCAATCGACGCTCATCCAGTCGGATGCTGCTTGCTGATGGACCCACCAAATACTCTTCTGCACGCCGTCTAGGACTGCTGAAAACCTCACTGCTGCAAGAGAGCCTCAGCGACGCCACGAACGTTCAACCGAAAGCCGCTCACAAGCCTTCATACCGACTTTTCATTCGATCAGGTGAGTGTGGCCTAGCAAGCCTAGCAAGCCGAATCCGGCCACCAACGATCCCCAGGTAGGTTAGCTTCGGATGCAGTGATTGTTTCTGCAGGTGGAGGAAAACATGGCCGCAAAATGCCGCAAAGATTCCTGCAACAGTCCAGCCCTGCGGGATGCAAATCTTCTTAGCACGGTCTGATCTGAGGTTTGGCCGCAAACAGCAATGTTGACTCGTGTAAGTTGCGAGGGCTTCCTGATTTCTTCGATTGCTCCGGTCGCAGCGCAACACTTCCTGCGTCCTGGGTGTCCTTTCAATTCCTGACTGATGCTACAAGAGTCTCACAGCGCGACGAAGATTCCAAGCTCAGGTGTCTGTTGCAGCTTCTTGGAAATAAGGGCATGTAGGGCTGCTCCACGGTGCGACCAAACGGTTTCAAACAAAATCTGTTGTTGATGACACAGCGGACGACAATCCTGTGGACTGGCCCTCACAGCCACAATTGAAGTGGGAAGCTATGCAGTCCATACAAGCCTTGTATAGCCTCGTTAACCTGTGTCGTCGATTCCGCTCACTGAATCCACAAGCGGTTGAACTTGCGCGCATGTTTCTCATCCATTGCGAAATGTATGGCTTGCCCCTTGCCACTGCTGCTCAAAACGAATCCCGATGCTTGTTTTCAGTGCAGCAATGCCTGGTTGCAAGACTCATGTTTGAATCTCATGAGGCCATGCAAGCACCCAATTGAGGACAGGAAAACCAAAGCGTTGGGAGGCTCAGTAGTTTTTAAGCGTCATAACATCATGCCATACACTGGTCTCGAAACTACTTGTTGTTGTTTTGCTGTTGTTGTTGTTGTTGTTGTTGTTGTTGTTGTTGTTGTTGTCGTGGTTGTTGTTGTTGTTGTTGTTGTTGTTGTTGTTGGCGGCGGCGG